>CALNXI010002437.1:0-17500 GCA_942486025.1 Porites evermanni | reverse complement strand
TCCTTAGAAAACAAGCTGGAGTTTAGCATTCATTGCTTTTAGAGCAATCATGACTGAGTCACTTCGAAATTCTCCATAGTTGATGTTAAGCTTCAGTTTAAGCTATAATCCACTTCTTTGAGATTTGGATCTGTAAATCACTATCCGTGAGAATTATAATCATCCTCCTAAAAATGCTAACGAGCTGGGCCCAGCGTGACAAAACATTGCAGGAAAAAGTGATATTAACGGGCAAGAAGAAAATAGCTTAGAATTATCAGATCCAGGAGGCACTTTGGAGAAATTAAACAACCTAAAACCCTTAATCAGCCGCAATGAAGAGCTTTACATCTAAAGTGGTAGAAAATCAATATAAGTGTCACGACCTCTCTCAGTATGAAACAAGCGGCAAAAATTCACATTTGCTCAGCCAAAACGTTTTCCTCCAAAGCATAATCTATCCGTCACAGAAAACAATTCATTGGAACAAACAGCATTTTGGCATGAGGTAGAAGTCGTGTGTTGCCTACCGACCCCTCTTGTTTACACTATGTAAGCACAATTAAATATCACTGGTCAATCGAGCATTGTTTGTTGTTGTTGATTTAATCTTATTTTTGCACTTTTTCTGTTTTTGTTCATTTCTCATTATTAAAAAAAATTGTCCATGAACCCGGTCCATGACAGAGGGTCCATGGACCCGGTCCATATGAAAGTGGTCCATGTGGACCCGGCCCAAAGTGGGGGTACCCCAATAATTCTGGTAATTATATATAACACTGAACTTGTTCAGGCTGAATCGAAGCAAACGCAGGAGGGGAAGACAAGTTTCCTTTCTAATAGAGAGAGAAGTCGTTACGTCACGTTGCCATGGTAGGTAGCAATATTTCAACAAACCGAGGTCCTGCAAATATGGAATAAAAATGACATATATACAGTCTTTCCTGTACATGATTGTACTCAGGGGCAAAACGGTAGCCCATTCTTTTCTTCCATCGTTTGAAATGCAAATTGGCCTTCTCTATCAAGATCCAGAAATTTTGCTAGCATGGTAACTTGACGTCACACTTCTCCTCTCTGTTGAGAACAGCCGCTTTATTGATAATTCTGCAAAATACAGCAGAGTGTTGAAAAACGTACTCTATACAAAGATGAATGGTGTACTCACGTTGTTTGTATTAGCCGAGAACACTCAGGTTAAATGGTACAAATGTCTTCGTCTCTAACCTGTTGCAAAGGAAAGTGAAAGTCAAATTTGCAAACAAACAAGGCAGGCGGCTAAAAAACAGGATTACCGGAAGTTCTAGGGTTTACCCGATTTTAGGTTTCATGACCTTTCGTGAGGGTTGTGTCTGTGGTTTGCATTTATTCTGCCTAAATGATTCTACAAGTTTGAATGGACTGTTCTCAGAATTTCGGAGAAAGGTGACGGTAAAGAGTGAAAAAAAAAAAAATTCGATGAAATACCAAGCCATATAGAACTACATTTATCAACATCTGTGTCAACCAAAAATCAATTTAGATTCAATCAACTTTAACATTTACCCAGAAATCAATTTTTTATGAAGATGTGACATTATTACGTCAAAAAAAAACTTCTCTAGGTTCTATAGTATGTTCCTAAAATACGTCAAATGCCGTACAATTTTAGGTTTGACAAAAAAATCCGACCTAGATCTGAGAAGTGACTCCAAATGGAATCCAGTTTAATGCTGTTTGAAGTATTGCTGCCATCTAAAAGCACGCCGATTTAATTAAAGGTCATTGAAAAATTGCGAGAAGAAAGTTAAGTGTAGAGGCCTTCGTAGCGGTTCTTTGGGTTGTTATGTGAAGGGCTCCTGTTGTTGACCAAAATTCTCCTATTTCCGGCTACCTAGAAGTTGTGTATGCCTCTAATCTGTTTGCTTTCGAACAAAGGACTAGTAAAAACAGTTAAAGTTTCACAGACAAAAATGGGTTAATATGATTTGAAACTTGATGGTCGAGTTTGCCGAACTGATCGAGCGGCGTTCAAGCCCTGTCAGATGAAAACGGAATATTAGTCAGATCTCAAATTGAAGGAATTGAAAATTGAGCATGAATTCAAAGCTTCTAAAGAACGTTTTTGGGCTAATTCTTTCTTCGGGTTGCTCTTTCTTCGAGAAATTCAGCATTAAAGACACGAGCTATAATGGTACAAAAAGCCTTTAAGATAACCCTGATCCAACCAAGCTATGGCAGCCTGAGCTAGACTTCTATCTTCACTTAAAATTGCATGCCTTTCGGTGGGCCAGGATCAAACGATTTTAAAATTGATCATGATTAATACAGATCTATACAGAAATGGGTACTCACGTTTCTATTAATGCTCAGAAATTGTGCTGTCAACGGTTCACTATCGCGGGCTTTCTGAGTACTCTTTGCTCCACCTAAAACAGGGGAAATTGAAAGTGAAATGTGCCAACAAAGCGCTATCAAGTGTTCAGACGAAATTTATCCTGTTGATAGGCGTTTGCAGAAAGTATCATGACCTTGATGCTACAAAATAACAAAACCCGGGGACGGGAGGTTAGGGAAACTTAATTGGGAGGTATCGACAGCGCGGTCCAAGATGAAAAACTAACGGTAGTTTTTACTGGTTTAGCCTGTTTCAGGCGTTCAGATGTACATTCAGTTGGAATATAGTGGCGAGTGGCTCGAACTGAAGAACACGGATGAAAAGAAATAGAGAGGGAATTCCTCTCTAACCCTCCCCCCCTCCCCCCCCACTCCCTACCCCAGCTCCCATCGCTGTTTTCCGCGCATCCTGAGAACAGAGGCCCTTCGATCCCCTCCCTATTATCGTCAAAGCCACTTTGTTCTGAGAGTAAAACGAAGGGCAGCAAAAATGACTTACACTACAGTAGAACCACCATATTTACTGCCTCTACTTCCCCTAAGTTCAAACATTATCAGAGTTATAGTCAGGAATGTTCCGGTCTGGGAAAGTTATATCACACATCTATCACATGATAGATTGCGTGCAGCATAGTACTTCCGTCTTGAATGATCTTTGAAATCCAAGTGAAAACAATCTCAAAAAATCAATGTCACGATTTTTTTGTGCGACCTTTAGCATTAAAGCATTCTTTAAAATAACAGTTGAACAATATGTTGTAAACGGGAGTTGATTTCGTGGCCAACAGATAAGTGTCGACTGTCGACTGCTTGAATATCTCTAGACCTGGCCGGTTTCGGGCTATCAGTATTCTAAGAGACTCAAACACTCAAGTCCTGATCACATTCACATTCATCGTTTATTGCTAAATCAAGGTACTTTTATACATATTGGTAGCTAAATCATACGTGGGAAAATATAGTAGGGAATGCGTGGTTTCCTTTCTAGTAAACACCCTAATTTGATTGAAAGCTTAAAACACTATTACACCTACATTACTTACGTAAATCCTGAGCGGCTAGGTTTGAGTAATCATTCCATCCTACACAAAATCCTATCAGTTTAAAGGGTGTAGCTCGTAGCTTTTACGTTATTCCGATCGGAAGGCACATCTAACTATCGACTTTACACGATGCACATTTTTGCACACTTGCTTACACAATAGGGATCATATTTCCGGTTCCTATCAAGCTAGTAATTGATCTATTGTTCACTTAAGATTAGCAGGTCACGATTCATTGTACAAAGTGTCACGAATTCTTTAACTTTACTACAAATATATAAAAACATCAAAGGGATCATGATCAAACTGAATGTTGAAGGATGAGCATAAGCATTGAAAGGTCAAAACCGTACCAGCACTCCCCCATAGCGTTTATAAACTTAATTATACATGTATAAGCGATCAGACGAGCGATTAGTCTGCGAGCTGATGCTCATGCCACTTGTGTGAATGGGGGGAAAATTTTGGCGGCCGCCATTCATGAAGCCGCTGGATGGCGGATCCGCCACAAAAATTTCCCCGAATTCGCACAAGTCAGCCTGCCAGCGGGTAAATGAGCGATGGGAAAGCTTAAATTATAAAACTCGATCCTGTGATTGCTTTGGATCCAAAGGACAAAACATGGACCAGGGGTCCATGGACCCCCACTTTGGACCGGTTCCATGGAGCCCCTGTCATGGACCAGGTCCATGGATACTTTTTTTTTATAGAAAGGTTTTGGACTGGGTCCATGGACACTCTTTCTTAAATAATGAAAATTGAACAAAAACAGAAATAGTGCAAACATATGATTTGACGAGACGCTGTCGACCGCTAATTTAAAAGTTATCACCACCGGAGGAATTACGCGCTCCAGTACAAAAGACTTGCATTATCCTTAGAAAACAAGCTGGAGTTTAGAATTCATTGCTTTTAGAGTAATCACTTCGAAATTCTCCATAGTTGATGTTAAGCTTCAGTTTAAGCTACAGTCGACTTCTTTGAGATTTGGATCTGTAAATCACAATCCGTTAGAATTATAATATCATCCTAAAAATGCTAACGAGCTGGTCCCAGCGTGACAAAACATTGCAGGAAAAAAGTGACATTCACGGACAAGAAGAAAATGGCTTAGAATTATTCAGATCCAGGAGGCACTTTGGAGAAATTAAACAACCTAAAACCCTTAATCAGCCGCAATGAATAGCTTTACATTTAGAAAGAGGTAGAAAATCAATATGCGTGTCACGACCTCTCTCAGTATGAAATAAGAGGCAAAAATTCACATTTGCTCAGTCAAAACGTTTTCCTCCAAAGCATAATCTACCCGTCAGAGAAAACAATTCATTGGAACAAGCAGCATTTTGGCATGAGGTAGAAGTCGTGTGTTGCCTACCGACCCCCTCTTTTCTTACACTGCGTAAGCACAATTAAATATCACTGATCGATCGAGCGTTGTTTGTTGTTTTTTAAATCTTATTTTTGCACTTTTTCTATTTTGGTTCATTTCTTATTACTTAAAAAACTGTCCATGAACCCGGTCCATGACAGGCGGTCCATGGACCCGGTCCAAAGTGGGAGTCCATGGACTCCTGGTCCATGTTTTGTCCTCACCCCAATAATTTTGGTAATTATAACATTTAACTTGTTCAGGCTGAATCGTTGAGTAGAATCTAGGGAGAGGGAAGACGATTACACAGTTTTTAAGTATTTCTTTCAATCGAAACAAAATGTTAAGATGTATCTTTGAGACGTGATTATTCAGACCATTTCAAGAGCTATCTTTAACCCTATAGTTTACTGTAGTTACTCACGAAATTACCTGATCTTGACGAGCAAGAGCGATTTTCTCACTTTCATACCCAGACACCTTGTTAACTGAGGCTACCCTGTTTAATTTCATACCCTGTTCGGCGGTAGCAAAGCTGTCTAGGCCAAATAAGGCAGTGCCCCCGGCACGGAAATCATCTCTCCCTGCTTGACCGCAGCCAAATTCTTTTTTCTTATCCTGTCAGTTAGAACATAGAAATTACTTCATAGTGCGACGTGCAGATTTTTATTCACGAGTTTTGAAACGTCGAGTTTTGCAACGAGTGAATAAAACTCCCTACGCGCTCTTTCTATGATGTAATTTCTTCATGATTTAATTCAAACTGAGAATTAAACACGCCCATCAAACTTTTGTACCCAAGGTTTCTGTACCACAAAATCGAGTTTACGTTGAAAACCATCCTCGGAGACCCAGGGGCAGTCAGTCAGTTTTCAAGCACAGGCGGAAGAGCCCCTGGGTACCGACTCTCACCGGACCATTTCCAAACGGTCAAGTGAATGCTGGCTCCTGATTGGGCACAAAAAATGCTTTGTATTATTGTGCCCAATCGGGGAACAGCATCTCCTGAGTTCTTTTCGTGAGTTCGTACACGACGCGACAGCTATTGACTCGATCACGGCTTGTCTGGCTTATGCACCAAACAAATGCACGCAGTCAGGAAACTTTCAGTTTGATATAAACACTTTATTTCAAAATACTGGTTGGTTGTCTTTACACTAGGCTGTTAAGTAAGACTTAAGAGCCGCTAAGTTTTACTTAACCAAAAATTCGTGTGTGAAGGCCTAAGTAAAATCTCAAGTAACTTTGCTTTGCATCTCATTAAAGTCGGAAAGTTGAAACGGTTCAAGAAAGTTTCAAGCGACTTGAAAACCATCCTTATGACCTACTTAGCTGACTTGCGGTTTTGCGGTTTCTTGAGCTTTGAGAAAGGCGAGACATGTCAATCAATCTTAATTTTGTTGCGTGGGAAAATAACCTGAAGTAAAAAAGAATCGGTTGTGTGTGAAGCTTTATTTTACTTGAAGTAATTAAAACTTACTTGTCTTGAAATATTTCTTAGCTTATTTAGGCTCTAGTGTAAAGACTACCACTGTCTACCCGAAAACTAAAGACGCTTTTCCAAAAATACAAGCTTGAGCTTACAACAGGTATTCATACTTGCATCGATCATGCCTTCGTAAATCTTAAGGAGTTTAAGATTCCACGACAGCTGACAGCCACGAAAACGTCGCATGAAAAGTGAATTCACATTTTTCAAGTCTCTATCGTGATTCTCCCAACTCGCTTACTTTGTCAAATGCAAGCGAACTCTTCTGGAGCTGATTTTCTATCAACCATATCCAAGTTCATAAAGAGAAAGAAAATTTTGTCATTGTTTGTTTACCTCCTTCACAAAACCTGAAATTAGGCATCTTCACGTGGTAGTCGTGCAGTGACGGCAAAGAAATCTGCAAAATGCGTGATGCACGTGCAAAGTTGTTGTTTTGCCTTGTCAAGCTATTGCTTTTTTATTATCTCGTCGCCGCCGCATCTTAAACTTCCTATTATCTGATTATTTACGATACATTGTGATCCGTCAGAAACAGAATTTTCTCAGTGCAAAATGAATTGTTCCTGCTGATAGCATCCGAAACGTTTTTCGACTCATCGGTAGGTCCTTCGTTTCTGGTTAGGAAAGTAGAAAATGGAAGTTTTCCTTGTACGCACAAGCTTGGTGAACGAACCGGGCAACTGTGGCGACATAATACCCATCGTGTACGAACTCACGAAAAGAACTCACGAGAAACTGTTCGCCGATTGGGCACAATAATACAAAGCATTTTTTGTGCCCAATCAGGAGCCAGCATTCACTTGACCGTTTGGAAATGGTCCGGTGAGAGTCGGTACCCAGGGGCTCTTCCGCCTGTGCTTGAAAACTTTCGTCGCGCCTTTTCTCCCGGCCCGACTGACTGCCCCTGGGTCTCCGAGGATGGTTGAAAACACGAGGGGGTAAAAATTCAAAGATTACAAAAAATAGCTGAAGGCATGCAGAGTACAGAGTAACGCAGATTTTTTTTTGTTGTTTTTAGAAATAGCCCGCTGAACATGGCGCCGATTATTTTTTGCTTCATTTTAGGCGAGTGAAGGGAAGCGGCGATGGCGCACACACATCTCGCGCTTCCCTTCGAGGGGGGCGGAACGCAGCACTTCACAAGGCCACAGCTGCAGAGGATTGGCTGTGAAAACAATAGCCATAGAAATATAACAATGACTCTATCCCTAAAACAATGACCGAGCTGCGTGTCATGGAGAACCAATGAAATTAGAGGTTTTTAGGAGCTGCGTACTATCCCCGCTTTGCTGGGCCTGAAAAACGCGCAAACTTGACGAGTTTTGATGCTTAGGTTCTGGTTTAGGGCTCTTGGCAGGGGTTGTCTGGCAAAAAGCCTTTTTTTGGTTGTAATTTCTTACCTTCTTCTTTCAAAACTAGCCATAACCTGGACCATTTAATCAATGAATCGAGGTCATGCACTGGTTAAAATAATAGAAAATTGGAAATTATTGGATTGAAAAGGGTTGAAAATTCAAAATGAAGGGAATAATTGGTAAACAAATAGCAAATAGTCTACAGAGGTGCCCCTGAGCTCATTGGCGGACTTACTAATTTATTGGTACCTTTTCCAGCCTTATCTTTTTCATTCTCAAATCAACATCGTTTCCCGCCGCTAGACAAACCCCTTAGTTACCCTTTCGGGTGTCATGTGACAACTTCAATCTCGGTATCATGTAATTACAGTCAAACTTCCTCAACACGGAAACCAAAGCGATAGAGCCAAGTGGGCGCTTGGCTTTCTGTATAATAGAGGTGGAGGAACGAATGGCATCAGTCAGGGCTCAGGAGAAGGTATTTTAATTTTAATGCAAGCTTTTCCATATCTGATGATAAAAACTCCTTCATTTTCTAACATTAAGGCGAGGTTTATATAAGAGGAGATTCTTTCGGATCAGTTTGACTGGTTGCTTTAATTTTGCCATTTACACGCACAGGCGTGAATCCGAAATAAAACGTTCCAGCTTAGTCGCGCGTGCGGAGATTTTGAACCCTGATCTAAAGTGAATTTGTATCCTTTTGAATATTCTTGGATTATCTCAGTGATGAGTGCATACGCTCGCTGATCCAAGTATATACCTTAAGTTTAATATATCCGCAGAAGTTTATGAATCCGGAAAAATGTCTTCTATAGTAAACCTAGCCTTTGTATTCCAGTGAAGTTCTCGAATTGAACTGATGAATTAATTGCGTATTAAAACGCCTTCAAATCCGAGTACCATAAATGTAATCATTCTGGAAACATTTATGAATTCAGAAAATCTCCTCTGGTGAAAAACTAGCCCAAAAGGAGAAATATGGCTCAATATGATAATAATCGGTATTGGAGGTTCTTAAAAGTTGAGGAGTCTTACATTGCCGTCCCGTTATTATTGCCCTCTAAGGGCAGCGATACTTGAACATCAAGATAAGTTCATGATGAGTTTTCCTGCCATCAATTTAATGCTTGCTCAAATAAATTCCTGCCATCAAGTTCCAATAACTGTATTAATTCTCTTTTTAACAATTTTTACTTTGCATTGAACATTTCTCTTTAATTTCCATTTTAATTCCGGCGTGTACGAATAATGTGGCGCATTGTTTTTTTATCGTGGGTCAGTCATTATTCACTTAAAAAATTGTTATTTCCCCCTCTTTGTAATTTTTCATTATTTGGCCATGAAAATCTCCTCTTAGGCTTCCAGTATATCCATAACATACTTTTGTCGACTTTTTTCCTCGTTGATTGCGGAGTTGTAAATGCTGGCCTTCTGCAACCCGTAGGTGTTGAAATTTTTACGCTAGGTGAAATTTTTGTTTTTGTTCGAGGCTTGGATAAAAATTCGCCGGGTTCACCATTCTGTGGTTTGCTTTCTTGAAAAGGTCTTGTTGGAAATGATCCCATTGATTTTCCACTTTAAATCCACGTTATAGCAGGATGAAAACTAATCATAATCTAAACGGTTTAGGCATGGATAAAATGACCAGAAATATATGCAGGTTTTGGGAACAATTTTTTTGTTACTGTGACAGCTTCCCCACCTTGTTTTGGCAGCAAAATGATTTTCACATTAAAATTAATGACCTTAACCTGTAAAAAGCCTTTAATGATAACGCAAGTGGTTAAAATTCACCAAAGAACATTAAATGAGCACTGAGGCTATGTTCACACAAATCCAGGCATTTTTGAAAACGCATATTTCTATCCGGATTTGTGACCGCTCTGCTGGAAAGTGATTTCCAAACAATTCGGTTTCGGTGTCCGGATTCTTTAGGGAGCTTAAGCAACGCGCCGGACGACGGCGACGGCAATCAGAACGGCAAACTGCAAAAGGTTTAGATAAGCAAAACAACAACTTTGCATGTGCATCACGCTTGTTAGTACATTCCTTTGCCGTCGTTGCACGACTACGACTTAAAAGTGCCCAATTCTTTAACGTTTTGTGGAGGACGTAAACACAAGACATCGATTTTCTTTTTCTCTTCCTGAACTTCGATCGATCCAGTCCTTTAGAACTCATCTTCAGAAAAAGTCGCCAACATTTGTAGGATTGAACTAGGCGAAATAGACGCAGTTAAGTTTGAAACTGAGCCCAAATTCACTTTTTAGTTGACCTTTAAGCCCTAAGAGTGATCAGCATCATATTTCTCCTTGTAATATCAATCCTTTTTAAGACAGAGTGGTCATAAGAATTACGGACATGATCACACGAGATGAATTTACTTGATATTTTATCAACTTCTCCCTACTTCTTCTGTAGGAAATGAATAGGGGTAACGAATGAGAATTCAAACTTTGATCTTAGAGTTTAAAGGGTTAAGCTCGAGTGGTCGGAAGGCCGTTTCGTGTCTGAAAGGAAAGCGGTTTCAAAAATTTAGGAATCTTTGTGGACGTAGCCTAAACGATACCAAAGAAATGTACTTCTGAATTGTCAAATAGGACCTCATACATAAACGCAAAATGTAGAACCATTGTTACCCTTCAGTAACAGAACCGGTTAAACCCTATCTAGGTTGCGTTCTATTGGGAAATCCGGAGTTCGGATTTTGCAGTCGAAAACGAAATCCAAAAACGGATTTCACCTCCGAGAAATCCGTCCTCAGGGTGGATTTCAATTAAGAAATCCAAATCTGGATTTCATGGATTTCCTTTTTGCCGTTCGATGGGAAATCCGAAAAAGGATTTGAAAAACTGTTCTCGTGAACTGCGGTGTTCTTCTTGTTACTTATGCATGCGCGTGCAAGACCGCTGTTCTCAGCGTTAAAATCCGTTTTTGAATTTCGCGTTCGATTGCAAATCCGAAATCCGGATTTCAAAATCTAAATCCAGATTTCCCAATCAAAGGCACCCGTACTAAAAAATTAGAACCGATCCAAACGAATCCGGACATTTTAAGTCCGTTTCATTTTTTATACCCGGATTTGTTTGGACGGCGCCTTACACTACCCTGGAGAGCCGTTTGAAAAAGATGCGGTTTTGGTGAGCGGATTCATTGGTTTCGTGTGAACCGAAGGCTGATTCAGGTGAAAAAAACCCCTCGGTTTCAGAAATATCCGGGTCCTGTGAACGTGGCCTTAGCCTTTCTGGCCCCTGGGTCCGGTTCCTGAAGGCCGATTAGCGCTAATCCAGGATTAAAATTTTGTTCCGTTTTTGTATTTTACCTTCCTGTGTGTTGCTTAGAGTAACATTTTGTGTAATTATTACTGTATCTCCACTCGAGACGCATGTTCTTAGACAACAAAACCTTGCTTAAAATTTGGTTTAATCCTGGGTTAAACTTAACCATCTTTTGAGGAACCGGGCCCTTGCTAATATTTTGCTTCTACCCGGCTTTTTCTTTGCGTCCCTGGTCTCCATCTGATGTGAATTTTAAATATTCGGGTTATAGAATTCACAAATGGGTTCAAATATGTCAAAGAAAAAAAAAACGGAAATCACAGCTTTCGTCTTGAATAATTATCGTCCCATTTTATAGGCATCAGAACTGCATTCTTGATGTGAACGGAACTGTATTGAATTAACTAATGCAAGTCAAAGTGAAGAGGAGTCGTCCGCGATAGATCAATGACATTCCAGAACAAGTTCCACATTCAACTTTAGCAGGCAAAGATAACATAAATTGCAGCTAATTAACTGATTTATTGAGAAGACTTTGTCTTTATACCGAGAAACACAGCACATTAAATCATATGATGCACTTTAAGTGCTTAAAAAATTCATCCAACCATTCATTTTCATGCCGGTACTTTTCTTGTATGAGAGAGACAATATAAATTTCTTCGTCCGTGTTCAAAAAAACTAACAAAAAAACAGTAAGATATCTAACTTTTTTTGCGAGCAAGCCATTACTAAGTTGGGACCCCTAATTTGTAACAATTAAAATCAAACCAATTTGAAGTTAAACAGCTTTCAATGTAAAAAGCTATTACGTATCCTGTTGTTTAAAATTCAAGCAAATTTATCTTCTTTTCCCATGGTTAAGACAGTTTGCTTCGTCGTCACCTTTTTTGGAACATATCTTATGAACAGGGTATAACCTATGCAAATATCCCAGTCAGCCATAGAATAAGCGCCAACCTACTTAAATAAAAATATCTACTCTTTTTAAATAATAATAAACTTCACATTGACTTTTGCAGGTTCCTACAAAAAGCCCTTACTTATTTATAACGCCATCTATCTTTTTTATAAAGCGCTTAAGCTTAAAAATAGCCTAGACAAAACCACTTAAATTTTACCATTCAAATTTCTGAAATATTTTCAGGATACTTCCTTTTATCAACACCTGTACATAACAGCGCTGAAGCTTTCCGATCTTTAAGCACACAGGTCACGGGTAAACAACGTCATGTCCTCATTTACTCAACAAAATGCCAACATCCGAATTATACTGAAATGGCACGAAGCTAACAACGTTTCTCTGTAAAAACACCTCGTCGCACGCCATTGAATGACGAAAGGCTTGTTGATAGCAATTTTACAAATAGAATTCAATGTATTCGAAACTGAAGAATTTTTAGAAGTATTTCTCTAAACTGCCCAAAAGAAGCTATTAGGCTGATTTAGCAACAGAACGGGAACGTCACTTGACGACGGGAAAGCTCGCGGAAAGGACTGGACGGGACTTTTGGCTCTCAATTTGCCGCCCTGTCATTGGTCAAGAGTCAATATGTCCACACGATATTGGACCAATCATGGGAGCTCTTACATAGAGAAGTCCACCTGTGAGATGCCCACTTCACTACTGTGTAGACACAAACCGATGTCCACCTTTAAAGGATGCAGTCTTTTAGTCGATGTCCATTGGTCGTGGTTATCCAAATGATCCATATACGATAGACTTTTAGCGGAAAGCGCCTTGTGTCATCTTCTGGACATCGCCGCTTTGAATTGACGTCTACTTTTTATTTGCTTATAGAGTTAGACAAAATGCGCTGTTAATCACCTTACAAGGTCACATGATCTTACAATTATCCTTATCGCACCTTTCCTTTCCCTTTGTGTCTTCCCCAGGATCGGAATCAATTGGTACAACACAACTATTTTCATTCTGTGCTGTTTCACTTCTGTTCTCGCTACAGCTACCCACACCGTCACCAACTCTGTGTTGATAGCTGTGTCCGACAAATCTCGTTGTTTGCTTTGATTCTGTTATCTGCCTCTGATCTTGGTTACCAAAACATCACCGTCGGGAAAGGAGTCACCTCTCACACATATTTCTTTTCTGTGTTGCGCTTCTCTCGACGAACTTCCCCTTGAAGGTGCGGTTGAATTCTTGAATTCACCAGTTGCATTAGATGCTGCCGCAAAAGTGTGATCTGGTGGCGGCCCCGAAATACTACACTGTCCAAGTAGTCTATTGCTTAGTTCATCAGCTCTATTTGTAGGTGGAATGGTATTCCTTGCTAAAGGCAGTTTGATGTTATCTAACGCAAAAGAAAATATGATAAGCCGATTCCAAAATTAGTTTGTTTGCTCCCCGCCCGTAGAAATTTTGCTGCAGTGGAACCTAGACATAACGAACGGCCAAGGGACCGGCAAAATTGGTTCGCTACACAGAGGTTTCGTTATATCGAGGTTTTTTTTTCATATATTTTACTATTACGGATCATTATAAGTTTATTGGAAACTGCCCACCTACCTCTACCCTAAGCCAACATTAAAACTTACTTCTCACTTGGGGCAGAATGTTGGCTTAAGGGAGGGGTAGGTGGACAGTTCCACTATAGCTGATACTGGGGTAATAAGCCACGCACGCAGACGTTCTAAGGACTTCGTCACGAGTTCCACCGGATGAAGAAGCGCTAAGAACATCTACGTAGGAGGTTACCTCCTAAAGAATAGCCTGCGTGTCGGGGAGAAAAGGGGAGAGAGAGGGGGAGAAAAGCACAAAAGGGAAAAAAGAAGGTGCCTCTCTCCCCAATCCCCCTCCATTTTCGACACCTGCTACGCATGCTAGGCTATGAACGGTCTGCTACCACATTAAAGGTAGGCTTACTCACCCCAAACCCTGTGCAAAGAATGCTCGTCTAATATCACAGTATTGCCAAAAAAATACATCGAAGAGATGACCCTCTAAGATGTTGTACTAACTTTCACAACGGTGTAAAGTACCCAGACAAGTGAACAAGGCTTACCTGAAGGTCCCTGCATTGCTGACGAAGCTGAAGCAGTTTTCTTTTCATCTCTAAATGTACGCTGCTTCTGTAAATCACCAGTTGCTCTACTTGCCTCAGACGCTTTTCTGTGGTTTAACGTTTTCCCAATTCCAGACAGTGGTGTGCATCTCTCTGAACTGTTACGGTTTACTGAACGTTCAATACTTGACAAGGCGGCATCCTGACTACCTGCGGTAGTTGCTGTAGTTTCAGTGCGAGAAGTGCAAACAGCCCTTTCTAATTCACCCAATTCCGGTTTTTTATTTTATTCAGGGATCGGATATGGCAATCTCCCAGGGCTATCAGCAGCGTCACTTGAATTTTGCGTGGGAGTTCTAGGATGATTACTTTCAGTCACAGGGTAGGACAATGTTCCAAGACCCTTGACAGCACTTTCCTTTCCCGAGATGGATCGCCCACTGCCTTCTTCAGAAACACACACGGGTAATTTTTCAGAGACGATAACATCGGCTGAGTTTCCAGGGAGACTTCCTGAGTTTTTTGTCTCTAGAACAGGACTAGACAATGCTACGCAAGAACCAGTCGCAACTGTAATCTGCTCGGAAGACCCTTCACTGCCTGCTTCAGAAACGCTCACAGGTGATTTTTCAGGGGTAGTAACGTCGGTTGAATCTTGAGGGGGAGTTCCTGAGTTTTTTGTCTCCGGAACAGGACTGCCAGACAATGCACCGCGAGAACCACTAGCAACTGCAATCTGCTCGGACGATCCTACAATGCCCACTTCAGGAACCGCCGTAGTTATTTCAGGGGTATTTGAGATATTTTCACTTTCTGTAGGGTTTCCTGAGCTAGCAGTCACGGGGTTTGTACCACTCCTACTCTCCGGAAACCCAAATGGAGATTCGATACTTTCTGCAGTACTTGGAGTTCTGAAAGATATAAGCAAGTGAACAGAATGCGTGACTACATAAAAGCCGTTATGACAAGCTCCCTTTTTTACGATTGTTAAGTCGGAGGTTGTGAGCAAGAACTATACAGCGTTTTCACGGACCGGCTTGTCTTTAGATGGAATTTTAAAGCAGTTTTTCCGCGAAATTGCAAGCTGCACTCTTTCTAAAAACGCATTCATTTGAAGTATATAAGGTATGAATATGGAAAACAAAGCGTCATTTAAAGGTAAAAAAAGAAACATTTTCAGCTGACCTGTATGAGTCATATTCTCAATTCGCGTCACAATCGTTCTGAAATATACGTCGTGACACAAGTACATGGACGTTGCTCGATCCTTTTTATGGGCTCCTGCTATGGACCTGCAGGGTCCTTTAGCGATTACAGTATTAAAGAACAGTTTCTTATAATCTACGAACGTAGCGCAACGGTTATTAAACAATAAATAATATTTGGTATACGTCACCTTTGTGTTGCTGTTCCCACATTGGTTACACTGTGGTCACCAATACTGGCATATCCACCAGACATGTTGATACTGTAGCTACTTTCACCAGTGTAAGGAAGCTGGGGCTGAACACTTAACACAAGAACAAATCAAAATTTACATTCTCATGCGTTTTCTTTGAGTGCCCGAATCTTTCTGCTCGTGTAACCGCCATATTGAGAAAAACGTCGAAGAGTTGGGGAAAGTCAAAGCGGGCAGGAAGGATGGGAGAATTCTTTCTCCCCTCGCTCCTCTTCTTCTTTCCTCGTCCCTCTATTCATGCTCACCACAATATCCCTATGTTGAACATTGTACATGGTGGCCACAGGGATACGAATATAAACAAGGCTGCTTTCACCTGCTCAAAAATACGCCAGCATCGCAGACTATAGTTTGTACCACAAGTTGCATTCAGTGAAAAGAAAGGAGCGTGTGATCTGGTGGCGGCCCCGAAATACTACACTGTCCAAGTAGTCTATTGCTTAGTTCATCAGCTCTATTTGTAGGTGGAATGGTATTCCTTGCTAAAGGCAGTTTGATGTTATCTAACGCAAAAGAAAATATGATAAGCCGATTCCAAAATTAGTTTGTTTGCTCCCCGCCCGTAGAAATTTTGCTGCAGTGGAACCTAGACATAACGAACGGCCAAGGGACCGGCAAAATTGGTTCGCTACACAGAGGTTTCGTTATATCGAGGTTTTTTTTTCATATATTTTACTATTACGGATCATTATAAGTTTATTGGAAACTGCCCACCTACCTCTACCCTAAGCCAACATTAAAACTTACTTCTCACTTGGGGCAGAATGTTGGCTTAAGGGAGGGGTAGGTGGACAGTTCCACTATAGCTGATACTGGGGTAATAAGCCACGCACGCAGACGTTCTAAGGACTTCGTCACGAGTTCCACCGGATGAAGAAGCGCTAAGAACATCTACGTAGGAGGTTACCTCCTAAAGAATAGCCTGCGTGTCGGGGAGAAAAGGGGAGAGAGAGGGGGAGAAAAGCACAAAAGGGAAAAAAGAAGGTGCCTCTCTCCCCAATCCCCCTCCATTTTCGACACCTGCTACGCATGCTAGGCTATGAACGGTCTGCTACCACATTAAAGGTAGGCTTACTCACCCCAAACCCTGTGCAAAGAATGCTCGTCTAATATCACAGTATTGCCAAAAAAATACATCGAAGAGATGACCCTCTAAGATGTTGTACTAACTTTCACAACGGTGTAAAGTACCCAGACAAGTGAACAAGGCTTACCTGAAGGTCCCTGCATTGCTGACGAAGCTGAAGCAGTTTTCTTTTCATCTCTAAATGTACGCTGCTTCTGTAAATCACCAGTTGCTCTACTTGCCTCAGACGCTTTTCTGTGGTTTAACGTTTTCCCAATTCCAGACAGTGGTGTGCATCTCTCTGAACTGTTACGGTTTACTGAACGTTCAATACTTGACAAGGCGGCATCCTGACTACCTGCGGTAGTTGCTGTAGTTTCAGTGCGAGAAGTGCAAACAGCCCTTTCTAATTCACCCAATTCCGGTTTTTTATTTTATTCAGGGATCGGATATGGCAATCTCCCAGGGCTATCAGCAGCGTCACTTGAATTTTGCGTGGGAGTTCTAGGATGATTACTTTCAGTCACAGGGTAGGACAATGTTCCAAGACCCTTGACAGCACTTTCCTTTCCCGAGATGGATCGCCCACTGCCTTCTTCAGAAACACACACGGGTAATTTTTCAGAGACGATAACATCGGCTGAGTTTCCAGGGAGACTTCCTGAGTTTTTTGTCTCTAGAACAGGACTAGACAATGCTACGCAAGAACCAGTCGCAACTGTAATCTGCTCGGAAGACCCTTCACTGCCTGCTTCAGAAACGCTCACAGGTGATTTTTCAGGGGTAGTAACGTCGGTTGAATCTTGAGGGGGAGTTCCTGAGTTTTTTGTCTCCGGAACAGGACTGCCAGACAATGCACCGCGAGAACCACTAGCAACTGCAATCTGCTCGGACGATCCTACAATGCCCACTTCAGGAACCGCCGTAGTTATTTCAGGGGTATTTGAGATATTTTCACTTTCTGTAGGGTTTCCTGAGCTAGCAGTCACGGGGTTTGTACCACTCCTACTCTCCGGAAACCCAAATGGAGATTCGATACTTTCTGCAGTACTTGGAGTTC
>CALNXI010002436.1:32818-75280 GCA_942486025.1 Porites evermanni | reverse complement strand
TGATAGTGCCTCCTCCTCAAGTGGACTGAGCATAGTGTTTTCATCTAAGGTTAAGGGTTCTGGTGGGAGCTGACATTGTATTGTAATCACTCTGTCCATATGATTTAATGGGTTGTAGTCATCCCTTCAAACAAATATCAGAAGGTTAAATTCAGGTGTTATTTTTATTTTTTATTCAATATTAATATGTAAATTCAATATTAATATGTAAACAAAATTTAAAAAAAAACAGATGAATTAAGGGAGCCCAAGGAAGCCAATAAGGCTTATAAAAAGGACCACCTTTAAACTATATAAATTAATCAATGAATACAAAACTGGGATTGGCAAGACAATTTAACTAATCACACACAATTTCTTTACAACATAGAAAAGAATCATTACATAGGATAAAAATAGACAAGGCTGAGCGTGTGAAGTTGTTTCGGAATGATAATAATGCATGGGGAGCTTAAGCAACAACAACAAGAATGGCAGAAAAGTAGTAAGTTTAGATTAGCAAAACAACAACTTTGCATGAGCAATCAGGCTTTTGTGTACATTTCTTTGCCATTGTCGCACAACTGCAATGTGAAACTTCCTAATTTCATGTTTCATTGAGGATGTGAATAAGAGAACGATTTCCTTTTCCTTTTTCTCTACTAGGATACAATTCTTTAGAATTCAACTTCAGAAAATTTCATCAATATCTAACAAATTGAATGAAATGGAATATGAGCTATGAAGTTTTGAAACAGTGCCAATTCACTTTTTACGTGATGTTTTCACTACCATCGCCATTGTTGCTGCTTAAGACCCCCTAGTACAGTAGTTCAGCAGAAGGTTGCAATCAAGACTGTGTCTCAGATCAAATAGTCCCATCATTGGGCAACTCTATTTAGCTCTTGGTCTTTTCTCCTTTGTTAAAACATAAGGAGGATGTACAAGACCCTACTGCATTGTTTTAAAAAATAATGTGACCTTCAGGACATTAAAGTCATTCAGCATCCATCCTCGGGGTACCACAAGTGGTTGTTTAAAGGCATTTGGGCGCTCAACAGAGGTTTGTCATAAATCAGCATAATCTCAAGTAGAAACATCACTTTATTTTGAAACAAATGCCCATTTTTGGTCCTCAACTTCTATCTGGGACTGTATTTTCCATCATCAGATTCTTAAAATGAAGCCAAACTCCACTGGGTGAAGTGTATCAAGCGCTTGATGGCCGCTTAATAGAGGTGACAACAATGGGAGAACTCTCGTTGGGATGGCCAACAGGTGACCACGGTCATGGCCACTTAATAGAGGTTTTAATTCCCATTCTTTTCTAAAATTATTTTGGGACTTAGATTTCTGGCCACTTAATAGAGGGTACCCGCTTAATAGAGGGTGGTTGCCTAATGGAGATTCAACTGTAATACTTTTACATTTAACAGCCTAAAGAGTTGACAAAAAATTAATGAACTGTTAAAATGGTTTTCGAAATTGTTAAAAAACCTGAAGAAAGTCAAAAGTAGTAGGGTATGGAGGCCTTGGTGTTTTGTGGTCTATTTAACTGGACACTGGTATCTCTCTGCTCAGTAGATGATACTGAACATCTTAAAGACACTTACTTTTTTGCTCGAACTGAGGTAACTCCTGTTTGGTCTGTTATACATTTGAGATGAACATGCTGTTTACCTACAACAATAAATTTAAAAAATTATGGTCTCATGATTCACATGAGCGTTAACACCTTATTCATCAAAGCTAACAAATGAATTGACAATTACACTTGAGATGTATTGAAGAACCTAGATCAAGCAGCAACAGTATACATTAAAAAATTCAAATTGCATACCAATCAGTTTTCCAGCAATTGCACTGTTAATCAAAACACGCATCTCCACCACAGGGCTAAAAGGCAGATAACAGATTATCTCAGTCACTTGAGAAAGATTGATACCAAACAGAAGGACCATTGAGTCAATACATACAGTCAGTGGTTAAGGTCCTGCACATAAATATAAGTCTTAGAAGAGCACATTTGAAACTACAGCCTACAACTAAAGAGCAACTACTACTGACAGTCTTATAGTTAGCTTATTAATTTACTTCTTAGGTGACTACAGAAGTTCCCATTCTCTGACTGGTCAAAGCCTACATTATCAGTATTCTAAGCTGTGCTGTAAGGAGCATGCCACAAATGCTCTATTTGCCATCAGTTCACAAGAATCATATTTAATTTTTAACCCTAGGTTAGCCTTCAAAAAAGGTGTAAGCAGAATATTACAAATTCCCCATCGCAACAAACTTTATCCACCTCTTATTTGAAGAGAATTGTCTCCAAGACAGAGGTCGTTTGGTCTGGCACTAAGTATTGACCATGTATAAGCCAAGTAAACCCATCACCAATACAATGGGTGTGCGGAAGACACCTGGGTAAACTGAGGGAGCCACCAACAAACACAGAGGGTAATCATGACAACCCCGTGAACGACAACCACCCACACACCATCAGACTGAGAACCTCAGTGGAGAGTTTAATGTGAAAGAAAGCTTCGTTACCCAAGTCAATGTTATTTTGTGACTCGGAGATCATCCTAACACAAACCAAGATTTACTTGAGGCAGATTTTTATTTTTCCTTACTATAAATGATTTACCATAAAAAAACATTCTCTGGACATAATGTCTGAACACAGGTGGGATTTTGTCAGACACTAGCAAATTTTGGTCAGCCAATGCCCAATGACTGACTGTTATTGCAGCCCTGAACTACTGTTACTAGAGCACTCCAAATGGCCAAAGACAGACCCAGATATGATACATGAGGTAGACCACTTGTCAGCGTTGTCTTGTGTTAGACCTTGCCTAAATTAATTATTTATTCATTATAAACAAAGTTCCGCCTAAGAGTGACAAAAATTGTTGAGAGGGCTAAATTCAAAATTACATTATTTTAGCAGGCACTTTACCCAAGCCCATCCATTGTTCAATTGACGAGTTAAAATGTGGTTAAATGTAATTTACGCGAAGTTAAAAGTGAAACAATGCTGGTCAGCAGCCTACCCGGTCGCAGGCATCCTTTACAGCTCTGCTGTTGAGGTCAGCTCATTCTCACGTGGAGTGTGCCTGTTTTCAACTGTGTTCGGCAAATTAACTCCCTGCCTTCCCAACCTCTCTGTGGTAAGTATGAGGTAAGTATCATTGTTCCAGTATTTTTCAGTGCAAAGGTGCCTGGTGGTTGCCCCTCACTGGGTTGCTATGGTTACCCTACACACTCGGCTCTTGTGCTTGTGGCTTCACCATCTTTCCAGGCAACTTCCCAAAGCTCATCTATTGTTGGAGAGCTTAACCGCATTTATTAATGAGATAAACTTACCTTCTCTTGGCGGGGTCAGTTTCAGAACGCATTGTTCTGTGAATGCTGAGGTTAGCTTCGCTGCACTGCGCTGGAGTTCCGACAATCTCTACCACCTTAACAATAAGCAATTACATCTCATTACCCACTATCTGACATGACATTGCACATGTACCAATTTTTTAACGTCAAGCCCAACAAACAAATGGTACAGAAGAAAAGTGATGATGTCACAAAAGCTAAATTTGTTAAATCATGGGCTTGGTTAGAATATCCAGAAAGAACAAGATGAAAATTCCACTCACTAAAAATCAGCCTGCTAGTGCAAATAGGCCATTTGCACAATGATATTGTTTTACTACTAAGAGCAGAATTAATTTGCTATTTTTCTGTCACAATTTTATTAAATTCAGTAAGCCCAGTGACGTTCAAGTGACAAAAGCATTATGCCCAAATAGAGTTTTTGAGATCGCTTGTTTTGGTTCAAAATTGCCATAGGTACACAATATGAGTGAATGTAAACAAGGCAAGTGACACGAAAGTCTGCCATGCGAAGGACTCATACTAGGTAAAACGCATGCCAGGAAGGAAACTCTGTTAGCAGAGTACTTGATCCCACTTTTACAACCTTGAAAACCTTGCAACAAAGAAACACAGTTCCCAACAGAGTGGGGACAAAGAAATTAAAAACAATGAACATATTAAAGCAACGCCTCCAGACCATAGGTACTGGTCATTACCAGTCATTGTACAGACTATTCATTGCCAGTAAGCACATGTCCATACCATAAAAGGGGCAAAGACCAACATCTTTAAGTGTAACCTGTGTGCGTGACAGTTATTTTTAAAACCCTTGGGTTAATTAGATTAGTATTCTCTCATTCATGAACCACAAAAGCGGCAAATTCCAAATATTTCACATGCAGACTGTGTGACAATACAACTCACAGTAAGGGCGCAAATGATTAGAGTTGAGTCATTGAGTCAGTTGGGTACACACATCAAGGATGTGTGCACTGCTTTGCAGACGTTACTAACAGGTTATATTACATCTGCAACGTAGGCTAGGAGATATAAGCAATTTCATGCTCCAATCCTTCTTAAATAGGCCTGATTCACAAATGTTACTAACAAACGTTACTATCTAAGCCAATTTATAAGGACTTGTATCGAGTCATCAGAGCATAATGGTGTATATCTCCCCACCAATTTACACAAACAGGCTGATTTTTGGCAAGGGGGCTTTTTTCATCTTGTTCTTTCTGTATATGCCAACTAATTATGCATTGATTAATGGCTTGCAGTTGCATAATAATTCTGGTTTGACAACTTAAATCTAATCAAACAAGTATGATTGCACAGTTACCTATGTAACTGTTCTTTACACACTAAAAAACAAACAAAAAACAAAACAAAACCAGACTAAAAAAAATGTTCTGGCTTTAGGGAATCACCATGACAAAAATGTCTTGTATTGCTTTGCAATTTTGTTACATTAACTTTGTAAGTTGGACAACCTGTGACTGTTCAGTATATTATGCAGGGGTTTCAATAAAAACTGTAGTAGGCAGCAGGTTTGAAAAGAGCAACCAACTGTATCAACAACATGCCCTGGCATTAGTCCAACTTTCAAAAGCCCTGAACTCTGATTTCCAGCATTCTGGGGACTAAATGGAGTTACAATTGAGTATGTTTAAGAAAATAAAGTGTTCACCCAAGTTTCAATAAACCTATTTATCAGTCACACACACAACTCATAGAAGCAATGACGATAAGCAAAATGCACATTTGCACGTGAACAACCTATGCATGAACCTATAAAGAAACATCCAAAAAATTCACTGAACTACAGCGTTCACATAATAAGCCTTCGTGAAAACACAGAATGACATTTCCATCAGATTTATGATATATTATTTGTTTACGATGTTATTAAAACTAGTTGCTTCTTCCTTCGGGAAAATAGTAGCTGACAACTAGATGAGTTAAGTAGCAGAGGCATTTTATCAGTCATCAGTGCTTATTGAAACCCCTGGTATACCCCCTGCATCGCTATATATACACTTCTAATATGATTTAAAAAGCAATCTGATAAAGAAAATACCTTTTCAAATGGAGTTTTGTCATCTTTCTTGTGCACAGTGATGCTAGAGACAAAAAGGCAAGGTTTACAAGGTTATGGCTGAGTGATTATAGTGTATGTTAGAGGCATCTCGATCAAAACTATACTGAAATAATATTTACTTTATTCACACATGTAGTGAAGGAAGAATGTCAAGAATTGTGAACACGGCTTATAATTTGATTTAGTTATGAGCACACTTATTCTAAGAAATTTTGACTGGTTCATTGACATTTGAAATTAACCAATTTAATCACCCATGATAAAGAAGAACTGTGGATCTACATAGCTTAAAAAATAAATAATATTGTTAAGCAGCAAAATGATTCACACAGCTATAAATATCATCCAGTCAATGGACAACACCTGGCTTAAGCTTGTAAAATCCCAGACGAAATCCAGCCTGCAGGTCAGACATGATGACCAGACAGATCAAATACCAAAAGAATATCATTATTTTTTTTTACCTTGACGGCGTATATTGTACTGAAAATATGAGTTAGTACAATGCATGTCCAATAGTTCTGGTCTGTCCAACTGAAATGGTGATCTGGCTTAAGAAACATGCCCTTTCTAAAACGTAAACTTACCAGCAGCCCTAATTGAAGTTTAAAACTCAACGTTATTTACAATCAAAAATATATGAAAGGCCATCACTAAATTTAAAGGGACTTACTCCGTTCCTGTTTTGTCTGTGAGATCTTTGATTTTCTTTCCTTCTTTGCCAATAATGGCACCAACCATGGTGGGCGGCACAAGAATCCTAGTAACATGGCAACATTAACAAGCAGCTCAGTACAACATACTTTTTAGAACTAATATTTTTCTAGAGAGTAGAAAAAATTAAGGATACAAAAGAACATACAGTAACCAGAACCTTGCAAATTCCCACAGCTACATTGAGCTAGTTAACTGGAATGTTGATAAGAAGAACGAGGGGAAAACGCAAGTAGCTCTATGGTATTAATTGACAGTAAATTTAGTATTTTGGAGCCAAAATCTAGGGGTTTGCAGGAAGATGGTAGGCTGCGATTAAAAAAAAAAGAAAAGAAAGAAAAAACATGAAGTGCTTGCGTGTATCTTTGTAGTCCAAAAACGTTAATTGTTCTAGTCTCAAGATGTATTAACTTACTTCACTTATTGCTGGGCAGGTCAAAAACACTTACTCTACAATTTCTGTTGCTCATGGTTTTCTGACATTTTACATGTAATACTTGAAAGATAAGAAATACATACATACATATATAACCTTTATTTCAACTCGAAATTTTGAGTAGCTACAATATATAGCTAATAATATTAAGATATATTATCTCAAAGGAAAAAAAATCAGGATCTCTTAAACTGGGTATACTAAAATAAAAATTAGTGAAACAGATCAAATGAATCAGGACTTTGTACACATCACTTAAAATTAGGAAAAATACTGTTCCTTAATTTGTCAGGTAGAGCATTCATTCTTTGACCGAAAAATATGAAAAGCAATAATTCTCGCTTGAGCAAAACCTCATTGAACTATATTTGCAGGGGACAAAGAGCCTGCAGACTATTGTTGGTTTGCGGTACTTTATACACTGTTTTGGGAGGTTTTTTCAAAATCTGTCCACATTCTTGGGATGCTCGTGTTCTATCAACCAATATGCATGGTATGTGGCCACAAAGTTTGATGGCACAGTAATCATGTGCAAGCACATGCAACAGATGCAACAATAATTGTACAATTCACAACCACACGTAACTCAGGTACACAAGTACTACACAATAGACCTTTTTACCGATACGGCGGCCATATTGAATTAATTCGATTTAAGGAGTATTATAGGATGGGCAGGGGGCATGAGCGCATTTTGTTTGTATTTTCAAGCGCTTTTCATGACAGTTTTTCGTTAAGTTTTCTTAAAAGGAGATTGTAATGGGAAAAAAGATCCTTGTGCTGTGTTTGGATGTAATAATGATTGCCTTTTTCCCGAGAAATATTCAATGAAAGATCATATTTCTAATACTAAACTAGAAAAAGGCAATCATTATTACATCCAAACACAGCACAAGGATCTTTTTTTCCATTACAATCTTATTCTAGGAAAACTTTAAGAAAAAATGCCCTGAAATGAAATGTGCTCAAGCCCCCTGGGCATCTTATAATACTCCTTAAATCGAATTAATTCAATATGGCCACCGTATCGGTAAAAAGGTCTATTATGAAAGTGGTTCTCACCAATCACATATCCAAGGTAAACTCATATGTTCCCCCGCACTTCCTAACCATTGATTACTGCTTATCTCTACACTATTCTCCTTATATCTCTCATTTTGATATTACTGAGAATTTTTGTTCGTCAAGATACTCTAGTTGATCATTTCCAAAACTCATATGAGCAATATATTGATTCACCCCTTGGATGACAAGGAAAGATTAAAATAATGTTGATCAACATTAAAGCAACGTTGATCAACATTAGAGCTAAAGGGATACAAAAACTATGACTGCAGTTCAAATAACAGACATTCCAGAAGGCAGTGAACATCATCTTTTATCTAACACGAGCTTCAAATCTTCCACTTAGAGAAAATATAAATAGGTAAAAAATGCTGCACACAATTTTGTCTGGTATAGAATAAACTAACACAGTTGGTGTGGTATTTAGAATAGAAATTTCATCCATAACAACCTTCAAATCGGCTTCGAAGAAATTTAGCTGAAAAAGCAATACACAAAGTAGGAATTTACACCAAACAATTATTTTGTCTGAATGCATAATTTACATACAGCAATATTGTTCTCTTGCAAAGAACTAAATAACAGAGAAGCAAAGTCAATGGGCAATACGACATCCACGAAATATTATCCACAATAAATTAATTCTCTTTATTCTCAAAATATTCGCCATACTGTCACTAAAATAATGTACAAAGTTAAAATGAGAAAAGAAAATTTGTTAACCAAATCCAACAATCAATTAATTACCCAAATTAATGGCTGAAAGGCTTTTCAGGAGACAGACAACTAATGGATAGTTTTCAAAGGTTTAGGGTGCTCTTAATATTTAGGTGAAATCATTCCAAGGGCATGTAAAAGCACACTACTAGGTTAATAGTGACATAAAGCTACATTATAATGGAATAAAACAAGAATAAATAATATCTACAAACAAAAACAGTTGCTTGCACCTGATGAAGTAGTCAGTATCTCTTGGTTGTCTATTGCGACCTGATCGAGTCTTTCCTGGTCTTGTTCCATTTCTTCTTCCACTATCAGGTGATTTAGAGTTCTTAACATCTGGCAGTTCATCTTCTCCTATGTAAGAGAACTAACAAGAAATTGTTGCATTCAGTAAATTTAAACAACAAAGAAACATTGGCTCCTGGCTTAGCAAACTGTACAAATAAACCATATTCACTGTCCACCCTAATCTGACAGTCTCTTGACTTTGTTTGCCCCAAATTCAAATTCAATTCCAACGAAGTAGCAAAACGATACAAATTCTACAGAGAAAGCAGGATTATATATACACTTCTAATATGATTTAAAAAGCAATCTGATAAAGAAAATACCTTTTCAAATGGAGTTTTGTCATCTTTCTTGTGCACAGTGATGCTAGAGACAAAAAGGCAAGGTTTACAAGGTTATGGCTGAGTGATTATAGTGTATGTTAGAGGCATCTCGATCAAAACTATACTGAAATAATATTTACTTTATTCACACATGTAGTGAAGGAAGAATGTCAAGAATTGTGAACACGGCTTATAATTTGATTTAGTTATGAGCACACTTATTCTAAGAAATTTTGACTGGTTCATTGACATTTGAAATTAACCAATTTAATCACCCATGATAAAGAAGAACTGTGGATCTACATAGCTTAAAAAATAAATAATATTGTTAAGCAGCAAAATGATTCACACAGCTATAAATATCATCCAGTCAATGGACAACACCTGGCTTAAGCTTGTAAAATCCCAGACGAAATCCAGCCTGCAGGTCAGACATGATGACCAGACAGATCAAATACCAAAAGAATATCATTATTTTTTTTTACCTTGACGGCGTATATTGTACTGAAAATATGAGTTAGTACAATGCATGTCCAATAGTTCTGGTCTGTCCAACTGAAATGGTGATCTGGCTTAAGAAACATGCCCTTTCTAAAACGTAAACTTACCAGCAGCCCTAATTGAAGTTTAAAACTCAACGTTATTTACAATCAAAAATATATGAAAGGCCATCACTAAATTTAAAGGGACTTACTCCGTTCCTGTTTTGTCTGTGAGATCTTTGATTTTCTTTCCTTCTTTGCCAATAATGGCACCAACCATGGTGGGCGGCACAAGAATCCTAGTAACATGGCAACATTAACAAGCAGCTCAGTACAACATACTTTTTAGAACTAATATTTTTCTAGAGAGTAGAAAAAATTAAGGATACGAAAGAACATACAGTAACCAGAACCTTGCAAATTCCCACAGCTACATTGAGCTAGTTAACTGGAATGTTGATAAGAAGAACGAGGGGAAAACGCAAGTAGCTCTATGGTATTAATTGACAGTAAATTTAGTATTTTGGAGCCAAAATCTAGGGGTTTGCAGGAAGATGGTAGGCTGCGATTAAAAAAAAAAGAAAAGAAAGAAAAAACATGAAGTGCTTGCGTGTATCTTTGTAGTCCAAAAACGTTAATTGTTCTAGTCTCAAGATGTATTAACTTACTTCACTTATTGCTGGGCAGGTCAAAAACACTTACTCTACAATTTCTGTTGCTCATGGTTTTCTGACATTTTACATGTAATACTTGAAAGATAAGAAATACATACATACATATATAACCTTTATTTCAACTCGAAATTTTGAGTAGCTACAATATATAGCTAATAATATTAAGATATATTATCTCAAAGGAAAAAAAATCAGGATCTCTTAAACTGGGTATACTAAAATAAAAATTAGTGTAACAGATCAAATGAATCAGGACTTTGTACACATCACTTAAAATTAGGAAAAATACTGTTCCTTAATTTGTCAGGTAGAGCATTCATTCTTTGACCGAAAAATATGAAAAGCAATAATTCTCGCTTGAGCAAAACCTCATTGAACTATATTTGCAGGGGACAAAGAGCCTGCAGACTATTGTTGGTTTGCGGTACTTTATACACTGTTTTGGGAGGTTTTTTCAAAATCTGTCCACATTCTTGGGATGCTCGTGTTCTATCAACCAATATGCATGGTATGTGGCCACAAAGTTTGATGGCACAGTAATCATGTGCAAGCACATGCAACAGATGCAACAATAATTGTACAATTCACAACCACACGTAACTCAGGTACACAAGTACTACACAATAGACCTTTTTACCGATACGGCGGCCATATTGAATTAATTCGATTTAAGGAGTATTATAGGATGGGCAGGGGGCATGAGCGCATTTTGTTTGTATTTTCAAGCGCTTTTCATGACAGTTTTTCGTTAAGTTTTCTTAAAAGGAGATTGTAATGGGAAAAAAGATCCTTGTGCTGTGTTTGGATGTAATAATGATTGCCTTTTTCCCGAGAAATATTCAATGAAAGATCATATTTCTAATACTAAACTAGAAAAAGGCAATCATTATTACATCCAAACACAGCACAAGGATCTTTTTTTCCATTACAATCTTATTCTAGGAAAACTTTAAGAAAAAATGCCCTGAAATGAAATGTGCTCAAGCCCCCTGGGCATCTTATAATACTCCTTAAATCGAATTAATTCAATATGGCCACCGTATCGGTAAAAAGGTCTATTATGAAAGTGGTTCTCACCAATCACATATCCAAGGTAAACTCATATGTTCCCCCGCACTTCCTAACCATTGATTACTGCTTATCTCTACACTATTCTCCTTATATCTCTCATTTTGATATTACTGAGAATTTTTGTTCGTCAAGATACTCTAGTTGATCATTTCCAAAACTCATATGAGCAATATATTGATTCACCCCTTGGATGACAAGGAAAGATTAAAATAATGTTGATCAACATTAAAGCAACGTTGATCAACATTAGAGCTAAAGGGATACAAAAACTATGACTGCAGTTCAAATAACAGACATTCCAGAAGGCAGTGAACATCATCTTTTATCTAACACGAGCTTCAAATCTTCCACTTAGAGAAAATATAAATAGGTAAAAAATGCTGCACACAATTTTGTCTGGTATAGAATAAACTAACACAGTTGGTGTGGTATTTAGAATAGAAATTTCATCCATAACAACCTTCAAATCGGCTTCGAAGAAATTTAGCTGAAAAAGCAATACACAAAGTAGGAATTTACACCAAACAATTATTTTGTCTGAATGCATAATTTATATACAGCAATATTGTTCTCTTGCAAAGAACTAAATAACAGAGAAGCAAAGTCAATGGGCAATACGACATCCACGAAATATTATCCACAATAAATTAATTCTCTTTATTCTCAAAATATTCGCCATACTGTCACTAAAATAATGTACAAAGTTAAAATGAGAAAAGAAAATTTGTTAACCAAATCCAACAATCAATTAATTACCCAAATTAATGGCTGAAAGGCTTTTCAGGAGACAGACAACTAATGGATAGTTTTCAAAGGTTTAGGGTGCTCTTAATATTTAGATGAAATCATTCCAAGGGCATGTAAAAGCACACTACTAGGTTAATAGTGACATAAAGCTACATTATAATGGAATAAAACAAGAATAAATAATATCTACAAACAAAAACAGTTGCTTGCACCTGATGAAGTAGTCAGTATCTCTTGGTTGTCTATTGCGACCTGATCGAGTCTTTCCTGGTCTTGTTCCATTTCTTCTTCCACTATCAGGTGATTTAGAGTTCTTAACATCTGGCAGTTCATCTTCTCCTATGTAAGAGAACTAACAAGAAATTGTTGCATTCAGTAAATTTAAACAACAAAGAAACATTGGCTCCTGGCTTAGCAAACTGTACAAATAAACCATATTCACTGTCCACCCTAATCTGACAGTCTCTTGACTTTGTTTGCCCCAAATTCAAATTCAATTCCAACGAAGTAGCAAAACGATACAAATTCTACAGAGAAAGCAGGACACTAGTGACTCAAGTCTTCTACGAGTCCTGCACAATTTAATATCATAGCACATCTTCTTACTTTAAGGTAAGACTTGAACGATTTTGATAATACATTTTTAGCTAGGGAACTGAGAGAACTTCTTTTTCTTCTTGGCAACGTCATGACTAAAGAATCGATTTTTTTATCAATGCTAGGATACCTAAGAGTCTGCAAAAAATGTCCAAGGATAATTTTATTCATATATAAAGGGTTAACATGACGAAATGAGGAGGAGGGTATCTACCAAATAAATTAACATTTTAATGTTCCAAGGCACAATTTACGAGAGAAAATGCTATTTCCGTTTTAAACGAAGTAGGGCACCAAATAACTGGCTATACTTTATTATGCAACTGTTTCAACTTGTATCACCTTAAATCAATATAAATGCTGTCTTAACCACCAAAAACCCAGTTATTTTCATTTTAGACAGTGCAGAAAAATGATCTTCACTTACCCTAGCCATTTGTCAGGGGGAACGGGATTTCAGATTCAAAAATGAGTGTCACACAGAGAATCAAAACTTCAGTCAATTGTTGGTCCATAGAGTGAAATGTTAGCATGTGTCTTATTTTGGGGTAGTAAATATTTAATGCATCATTACCAACCAATTTCCAACTACAACTCCTACAAGAAGGTTTTTCAAAATTCGTACACGTAAAGACGCCTTTCAACCCTTTTCCTTCTGTGTAAATATGTCAGACTGTGATCACATAAGAAAAATCCAGAACTTAACTGTTCTTTTAGTTAAAAGAATTCACAGATTGAGACCACAACACACACTATGAAAAATTTATGTTTTACAAAACAATAGAGTTACAAGGATTAAATGGAACAAAAAGAGAAAAACCAAGGCTCTTCTACTCAATTCAGTCAAAAGTACAAAACAAAGTTTTAAGAGCTGGCAACAGAATAAAACAAGTTCCATGTCCCAAAAACAAATTATGTGCACTGTATTTTGATCAGAGACTGCTCAAACAGCAACCTGTAATAAAATACAAGTTTCAAACTCTAGCTCATTAATTTGAAGACGAAAAGTATTATTTTACTTTAGGTAACAACAAAAAAGACAACACTTTTTCAACTTTCAACTTTTTCACTTCTAAAAGATGTTCAAACTAAGTATTCTTGACACTGGAATGCACTTATTATGACTTGTTTAACTTTTACATCTTCCGCAGGTGGTCTATGGTGGTGATATTTATGAAGCAGTGAGATACAAGTACCAATCAAATATAGAACTAGTGACCTTGACTTTGCAATTACAGACAAAAAAGGGAACCACTTTTTCACTGTTAAAAGGGGCTATACCACAAAGATGTTTCTGTTTCAGATCAATTCGGTGCTGAGGTCATTAATTAATCAGCATCTTTACCTTTACACCACAGTGTAAATGCTCCTGTAAATATAAGGAGCACTCACCATAATAATCTTTAGGTTATTTTTGCAGGCAAATTATTAAAACTTGAAAACATTATCCCAACTATTTTAAGTTTCCATCCATTGCAACAGATGACTTTCGATGCCTACATGGAAATATAGTCTTATTAGGAAGCAAAACTGAACTTTTAATTTAATCGATGCTAGGACGAGTTTCAGCTTTTTAAAAAGACAGCAAATAGCATGAACAAGCCCCTTTATATCGTGCAAGACACATGTAGACTACACAGATAATAATTATCCAAGGCAAAAAACAACTGGTTGTAAATTTACTTCACGGTAATGAACAAGTCAGCTTCCTCCAATCAAAACTAAACAACAAGCTGTTAATACTCCTAAAGATTAAGGAATGACAAATAAAATCTACAAATTGACAAATTAAATTGTGACAGAAATTCGGTGAGGATGTAGAAAATACAATATGACAGAAATAAGACCGACTCTTAGAGTAAATCATCAACTAATCATAATTGACTCTAATGTTATTTTCAGGCTAATTAAAAAGTAGGAGAGCATGATCTCCAAATCATTGACTACTTAGCCTTGACTGGTTCCAATGGAACCAAAATAACCATGAATTGTCGCTAAGTTCCGGATGACGGCTAATTTCCGCGGCTGAAAAAGAGCTTGCTACCAGCTCAATTGCAAACAAAGACGTGGGGGAATTTTTGAGGTAAATTTGGAGAAAAAGCCGGCTTGACAAAAACAAAAGCCTGCTTAGATTGTCCTTTGCTACATTGATCCCCGCTAATTTCAAGGCATAATCATTTTGACCACCCAGTTTTCAGTGGATATATTCATCGACCAAATCAAAATTTTTACAGAAATAGTGAAAAGTAACTAAAGATGTTAACAACTTTATGGTTGTTGCAAAAAAATCGAGCAAGGAATTACTGAAAAAGGGCAAGACTGTCTCAGCTTTTTATACCATCTATTTTCTTTGATTACCATGAAGAAAATACAAACTAGTGAACAAGCAAAATATTTCCTTGGAGTCATGACTGAGACTCTATTCTACTCTAATTCTTTTTGATACCAATGAAAGGTGAGGCAATTAAGACTAAATTTGCCCCTATTTTTTGTTGTGTTATCAATCACATAACAGTCTCGTATCTTTCACAGGGCACAGCAGAAGGGCTGTCTGATGCTAAAGAGCTAGCAGAACAACCACTAAGAACAGCCCGTCATTATCACAAGATTGTGAATGGAAAAACATATTTTGCTATCATTTTCAAAGGGAGCTAAACTAATAACTTATATTATACATTGTACTCACTATCTGCCTTCCCAATGGCTAAGAGCCCTCAGCAAATTTTGGAAATCAGCGCAACCTACAGACTAATCTGTAGATTGCCCCCGCAATGCATGATTTCCAATAACAATATCAATTCAGGTTCCTTGGAATGGTGTGTTTGTTGTTATTTTCTTTAAAACAATGTATAATAAAACAATTATTAGATTCAGTTTTTGTGATATCCATAATAATCAAGGTCTCAGTAAGTGTTATCAACCTCGGCCTTTTGCTCAGCTGATAACACTTAGACTCAAACTTGGTTATTAAGGATATTACAAACCTCATCCAATAATTGTTTATTAACAGTCAGCTTCTTAAATACACCATCCAGGTTAGTGAATAAAACCGTCCACTTTTTTTCTTACAAATTTAATACTGGTTTCTGGAGTCTATGTATATGGTACTAAGAACTGCTGCAAAACAAATCTACTTCCCCAACAAAAGCGTCTCAAGCTGGTGACTTTTTGTCTGCTGAGTCTCAGGGAATGTAATCTGATATAATTACAGTTCAAATATGCGGAAGTAATAACTAAAACTGTAATGGAGCTGTTTTGTTGTCCCTGACCTTATGTCATGATGAACAACAGCCTATGGCAAGTTTTATAAGACACTCTTAAATAAAAAAAACACTCATAAATAAAGATTTATCATTACTATTGTTTGCTACCAGAGAGCTTCAGTGAGGCATTCATTAATATGGCCCCTGGCTACTGCTCCTAAAGATACATACATAACAAAAGCTAACCTACAGTACAAATCAATATGCCAACTTAAAGGCATCTTGACAGGAAAACGTGCAACAAATTAATATGCTGACTATTGCAGGTGATGTTCAAATAGCAAATCTAACAATAATTACTAGCAAAAATTTCACCTTGGAAGACAGCACAATGAGCCTCTATGGAACACCGCAATTACGGTTGTTAGAAGGTTTCTTGTATTGGAACTCTTAATTACGAGACGAGACAAGAGGCAGTCTTGCTGATACTCTTTCACATTGCCTATATTCATAGTAAGTACACACTGTACATAGGTAAACCAGATCAGTAGCAGTCATGGCTACCCAAGAGGGACTGCGAAATTGCACCATCAATTACACATATTACACATACGTACCTGTTGTCCAACTTGATCCAAGCTTGGTCCAACAGCCCTGAAATGAAGCACAACACGGATAAACACAAGAGAATTTAGTTCCTCTTTCATTATAAAACAACATGACGCATCGTTCCCTGTAATCAGTTAAAAAAAATGTATAACCATGCATAACTCCTTGCCATTCAGTTGGGCAATTTCATTTTCAGAACAGTTATCAAATCGTCTTTTATGGAGATGTTGACTGAATGGTGGGCAGAGTACCACAAAAATTTTCATAGCTAACAACAAGGAATGATAATGGAAACACCAAATTACCGTGCGTTTAGTTAATCCTACACAAATTGCGGACAGGAATGGATATCGTAACGGCGTTTTATCTGAAACTTGTATAAATTTGCATTTTCCCAGCCTTAGTGGAGAGCACAATAAAAAAACCAGACGACGAAAAAAGAAAAAAAACAGTTGCGTCCTTTGTAGTATTGACATTATAGGTCACCAGCCATAAAGAGATAAACACGTACCATTATTTTTCTGTCCCTTAAAAAAATTACGGCCAGACTATTATTTACTTAAAACCGTAAGTGCACAAGTGTTGACCTTACATGCAGACTGAAGCACCTTCAACAAAACTTTAAGAATGGTTATGATTTTAGCTTTTTTATCAACAAGAATAACTTAAAGTTGAAGGCTTTTTAAAAATCAAATCTGAAAGTGCTGAAGAGATTGTTTAGTCTCGTCTTGATGCAAATAACGATGAACAAGGGTTCTGTGCACATCTGAACGGAAATAACTCACCCTTGAGGTTCTTCACGTCCAGAGTACTCCATCACAGAGGTTGCTTCTGTCTGAAAGGTCAGGGAAAGCCCCGCAAAATTTCAATTAGTCACGTGCCTGATAAGATGCTGTTATGACAACATGTAAACAAGTGCCACCGCACGTGAGTGCAAGTGCGAACACTGTCCAAAATGATTCGAACGCTTCTCAAGGATTTCACAGCTATTTTGCTCTCTTCTCGCATTCACCTGGCAGTGAAATCATCTGCGAAATACTCTACTTGAGTATTCAAACATATTTCCTATTTGTTTACAACAAATCCGACATTCCTTGTGCGTTCAATTCTAAGCACTAGCGTTACGAAGTTACTCAATTAACCTTGAATGGTTTAAATTTAGTCATGTGAAAAGAACTCATATAAACACTACATAATGCTGTTTCTTACAACACTGAACTTCAATAATGCAATTTTTCAATTACAATATCTTGGTCAAAATATTTTTAAAAATAAAAACAACATGACTTCACTTAATGCTAAGCCCTTACAAACTGCAAGCTATTGTCTAATAAGGAATAAAACCACGCTATCGAAATCACAGGAACAACACTTTGAACACACTTCTAGAAGAGGCACGTAATCACTTCATAAGAATGTTATCGCCACCACCATTTTTTTTTTTGTCTAGACAAGGTTAATCACGAATATTATAAAGGCACAACAGTACTGTTGTATAGGTGTTGCTGACGCACGGCAAAGATGCCTACAATAAAATGATACTGTTAACAGTTCGATTTACATGTACGTTACAGAGTTAAACATTTGAATACTATTCCGTTAAAGCTGGGTAAAAACGCATAATGTAATTCCATCATTTTTGACATTTAGTTAGCAATCAAGCTGACTAAAAGCTGCTTCAAAGCAGAAATGCTTCTGCAAGTGGTTAACTAGAGGTTTAGTTTGAACGGCTACAAGAGATTAAAAAATGTCGAAAATGAGTTAACAAATTTACCAGTGAAAAAAACAACATACAGGTTCATTGTACGGACGACATGATTTTTCCCTTGTATGAAAACCGTCCTGATGAAATGCAATGCAGGGAATAGTACAGTGAACTAGAGGTAAAAAGGATTTCCTGTCGCACAAGTAGTTAACACATTTCAAAGAAATTATTGGTTTCTCTCACACAAAGAAATCTGGTCACGATAAACCTTTCAAAAAGGCTGGTTCCTCTCTAGGAATAGAGTATGCAGATTTTTTTCAAGCGAAGGCGAGAAAGTATGCTTTGTATATTCGTCAAGGAAATGGCACTTAACCCTGCTAAAAAACATTAACACCACATTTTTGCTTCACAACATTTTTGATTCATGTACTTGTTCGTTTCACAATGAAGTGCGACAACAACGTTGTAAAACTCAAGCTCTTTTTGCAGACTTTCGCTTTCTTCGGCGGGATGTTTAAGAGAGCAACTTTCTTTCTCCAACCCCCCCATCACAAGTTCAAAGCATGCTTCACCTCGCTACACACCCTAAATAAAATTTAACCAGTGAGCTGGGAGTCACGGAAAGGTAGAAAGGGAAAAAACTATTTCTACAAGCATACTACAGCACCATTCAAATTGAAGACAAAAAACACCAGTTTCACGAAAAGACGTGAAAGCGCTATGAGTAGCCTTTTGCCCATCTGAAAGGAAGGATGGATTGATGAAGCGGCAACGCCGTAAACCTGATTATCATACGAGGTGTGTACCACGTCTAGATCCTGCTAACTAGTTAAAATTTCAAGCTAAAAGGATGCACAACCCTCTGAATAAAACGACCTTTACACGGAGCAAACAGAATTCTCCAAAAAATAGATAACAGGAATCGTACCGAGTATAAACTACCCGAAAGATCAGCCTGTTGATACGATCAACCAAACGCTACGATGCATCTCCTGAACACAATGAAGGATCAAGTAGTATTAACGAAGTTTTGTTTGCATTTTTAAAACTAGAAAATTGTAAGGTAACCTTCAAGATTGTACTCACCAAAAATGACGGTTAAAATCCAAGGTATATTGCAGGTTACGTCGAAAGTGATTTTATGGATGACTGTCCTCTACTCTACAGCTGAGGTCAACTAAAACCTAGCAAGCAAAAGCGAGTTGAACGCTGTTAGCTGCGGAGAGGCCTCTGGAAAACGAAACAATGCTTATAAGAAGTGCTAACTAAACCATCATAGAACATAGCAACGAGCTCAACTGGCTAAGCTTAAGTTTGTATTCGAGCGGAAAAGACTCCATATCGTGTCTTCAAACGACTGAAATCGAGATGCTCGTCTGCAGGCCTTGTCAGCTTCGTGGAATTTTTGTACCAAGAACCGATTGCACGTAAATAAATTGACGCTTTTCTATGCAAACAGGATAACGAGCCTGCAACATGTGGACAAGACAACGCTTGCAAAATGGGTAGCTTAAAACCAGCTGAAGCCCCATTAACTTGGAAAATATTTTGATTCAAGTCTTGTAAACTTGTTGGCTCCGGTTGTAATATCTTGCCCTACTACAATAGAGTGTTGTGTTCGTAGTTCATCTGACAAATAACTTGCAAATACTAAACAAAACCTTGCGTTTAGTCTTGGCCCGCAAAAATGCCAGCTAAGAGAACACCTACAATTTAGCTCGCGGCCGGAAGGTTAACTAACACGGCATCAACTTCTTTACTCCATTCACTGACTCTCAGCTTTCCCGTCTTCCACCGCAGCGACAACGCAAAGCCCGCCTCAGATGGCCTAGAATCGAAAACGAGGAACAAATGTCACAGACTGCACAGTATTTACGCACTACAACAACCGAACGACTTCAAAACACCTGACACAGCTGGAAATTGTAGAAATTACAGATAAAGTAAGTGCAAGGCTCGTAGTTATGTGAAATTCTGACCTCCGAGAAAAGCTTCAAGCGTAGCGAAAGCCAAGGCCACGTGCCGCCGGTGTTACAAGACCACGTGATCCCGTGACATATGTCATTTGATCGGGTTGTGCAATCGCCTTTTCAGCCACTTCATTGGTCAGAATGGCCCACGTGACGTTAGATTTCATTAAGAAACCATGTAATGCTGTTCGTGATGTGACATGATTCAAGAGAACAATGCATTTGAACAATATCGCGCGAATTTATGTCGTGTTTTAACACAAGGAAAACTCCCAAGTGCTGTTGAAACTAGTTATTGTCAAATCGTTTGTATGAAACCACACGCAAAATCTATTTGAGAGCCGTTTTAGAACTGTTTTGATTGCCCGCCAGCCAATCAGAAGCCTCTCTGCCTTGTTCTGTGTGGCTCAATTATTCAACCTTTATCAGCTAGAGATTGCCACACATAGGGCGGAGATTTCGCAATGCTCGTTATTCGTGATTTCGTCCTATATCCCAGGCCCTTATAAAAAACAATTGCGTCCGACCTCACATAAAAAAAAACGTTTGGATTGTAAAGAGATAGCTGGGTGTCGAAGAGAGCTTTTATACACACGGACAAGGCCTGCACACTGACTGAAAAATGTGTCGATTATTAATTAAAAGAACCAAGGTAAGTAGAACTTTCTTTCTGATTCTTTGTTGCGGGTCGCCTGTTTTGAGATCACTGATTCTACATTCATCCTCTACGTTACCAACCCTAAAAAATATATATATTTTATTGCACAAATTCGAATTTTCGGTTACCTTAGTCCTTCAATCCGCAAATTCGGAGGAAATCTCATGAAATACAAATTTTTTCCAAACTATTTCTAAACCTTTTCCGGCTTGCCTCAAGCGCAGCGAGCACACGAAAGTCAAGACTATAAAGATACTTTCGGATCTCAGTCATTTCCTTTATCCAAAAAGAAATACGTAACACAGAGTGTCATGTTAACAGGCTGTTTCGCGGAACATTAGCTCAGTCCGTAGAGAGCTGGTCTGTAGAGCGGAAGCCGGTTACAGGTTCGATTCCATCAAAAAAGATGTAAAGACTGGCTTTTTGCCCTGCAAATGGCTAGAACTTCGACTTGTTCGGACTTCGCTGCCAGCAGAGGTCTCTCACGAAAGGTTCGGACATATACCACTTAAAAATGGCGATCCGCTCTCCAGCGGGACCTAGATTCCCGATATCTCGAAAGCCTAGGTTTTTCGAAATCCCAATACAGTAATTAGAACCAAACTTAATTTTACTTCATTAGTCAAACACTGCGGTAATTTAACCACCGATTTTTTTGGAAGTTCGCGAAAAATAGACTAAAAATCGGGATAGTCCATTGGAAATACATTGAAGTTCAAATGGAAATAGCTGGGTTTCAGTTTTCATGATCATACAAATCCTAGGTTAAGCTGGGAATGAGTATCAACAATTGTGAACCACCGATATCTCTAGCGAACGATAAGACAGGACTGGGACAACAGAGGTAAAAAGAAAAGGGAGAGGGCCAAATTTCCGTCGGCACTGCGCTTTAAAACGAGTGTTAGCCTGGAAGGGTTCTTGAAATACGTCCTGAGAAAACAGAAGACTATATTGAAGTCCTCCGGCAAATACTTTGTTGTATCAACTAAATGATAATGAAATGTAATTTCCATAATTCGCACCCTATTTTCGTATATTTTAGAACTATACACTTCTCAGTAATAACATCTGAATGTTGAAGTGGACTAAAGTTTAGCTGTCTATCTATGATACTACCTTCAGTGTCTTTAGTCTTTCAAACGCCAAGTTCACTTTATAACTGGACAGATTAGCTCCTGTGTTGTTGTTATTAGTATTAGTATTATTATCATCATCATCAATATGGTTGTTATTATCAGCTGATTCATCCATTCTTCTCATAAACTTGCTATTCTTTTTCCTTGGGAGGTAGGACCAAACTATGGACTCTGATTTTAGGCATTCAAGGGTAGTCCTCTGTCTCTTGACTCACCCCTTCAAGATGACAGTGCTCATTGATATGATTATTGATATGATGATGATGATGATGATTATTATTATTATTATAGCTAATATAAAATTATTAATATTATCATTGTTGGATTTATTGTTATTATTGTTGTTATTATTATTTATTCTACTTTTCCTCTGCCATGTTATGCTGTCTTGCAGAGTAATTTTGTTAACTTCAAGAGGTATTAAGACTGCTCTAGGCTTCGCTTGTTTGTTTGTTTGTTTGTTTCTGAGTTGGCAAATTAACTAAATAGGCAAGACAGGGCATAAATAGCACGAGTTACACTTTAAAGATCCTATGAAATAGCTGAAGTTAACTGGAATGGTGCAATATTTCAGTAAAATATGATGGCCCCTAAAGGAGAACACGCTGCATTGTCTCCCAAACCATTACCTGCGTAAGTCAAAATATTAGCTTCCCGCCATGAACACCTTTAGTGAAAACAAAATTTCAATTTACAAAGCTGAACATGACCACGAGCATGTGCCCATTTACGTGGGAGCCCCCCACCCCCCGGAATTTAGTTGGCCTACAACAAGTGGCTGAAGAGGAATAAAGGAAATAGAATAACAGAAATTTCCGAGGTGGGAAAAAAGGAGAGAAAAACGGTGATTTTCGAGTTGGAATAATCCTGTTTTTACCGAGTATCGGAATAATAGAATAAAGAATATTTTCGACCTGGAATGATGGAATAATGGACAACTCTTTATATTATTCTCCTTCTTCCCCCAAGTTTATGAATATTAACAGGTTGCTCAAACTAAACACTTATTGTTAACTTTTTATCATTGTAATTATTCTTTTACATACCTCGTTTAGCAGAGCATTTCGCGGCATATAAAGTAGACTTCACCCTGAATTAACGTTATTTAACATATTTAAAAAGATGGACCAAAACTTTTCAAACCAAATTCGTGCGGCTGCAGCCACTCGTTGACCTGAAGTTAAGGTAACTCCCACGTATTTCTGCCGACTCACGTAGAAGTTGTTCTAAAAATAAATTAAGGAAGGTAGAGACAGACCTGCACGAACTCCCCTGAGTGTGGTTTTGCGGTTGAGTCGTATTAGAGTTGAATCAGAGTGTTACAAATTTCGTCAAGGCACAGTGCTGCTCACTTGTTTTTTAATTTCTTTTTGTTTCTGTCTCGTTTTTAAGTATAAAGTATTATGTTCTTAACTGTCGTTTTCTTCAGTTTTTCCCATTTTTAGGCTGACGTTGGTTTATTTCAGGTGTTTAGGCAAAAGTACTGCGGGGCGAGATTCAGAAATAGTTTTACTGAAACAAAAGTTATCCACGTATTCTTTAACCATGTCACGTGCTAACCGCACCACTTTCCTTTGTTAAACCATCATATCCGCCACTGGGTCCGCTAAGAAGATGAAGGAATTTGTAAGTATTCACAGAGGATCTGAAAGCCGCTTGTTCCAACATTTGTTCGGAATTCGAGATTATGAGATAAATTGCGTCGTGATTGCTGGATTGATTGGTGTTTGACGCAATTACGGGTTCGAGGAATTCCTTTTCAGGACCCTCTGTACAAAACGGAGGAGCACTCACAACCATGTCGGGACAAAAACTACGGAAAATTTAGCCTCCCCCTTCACCCAAATCAAGAAAGAGGAAAATGGCGCGTTTTTGCTTTCACAAGGGCCGCGGATCTTAAAAATTGCTCCGCAGTAGGAGAAAACGTGGAGCTTTTTTCAAGAAAAGAAGAAACAAGAGATATTTTAAATTAATTCGAAGAAAGTTAGATGCAATTTTCCACCAAAACCTAGTCCCGATTGGATATTATTTACCGTAATACAATTACAACTCATCAAGCATTCAGATATTTTAAATTAATTCGAAGAAAGTTAAATGCAATTTTCCACCAAAACCTGGTCCCGATTCGATACTATTTACCGTAATACAATTACAACTCATCGATCAAGTATTCAGTTTAAAGTTAGCAACAAAAGAAAGTGTGTAACCATACACAGCCAAACCCGGGAGCCAAAGTGAGAGAACGCAACTTCATTTTTGGCGTGGTTTACTGGCTTACTGTCATCAAATCGGATTCTGTAAATGTAACGAAATTTCTTTTCCGATTAACGTTACGATCACCAATTCATTTGCCAGTCGTCGGCAAGGCAAATTTGTCTCTCCTTTCTTTGTGGCTGTCGTGTTTAGTACTGTCAGATAACTGAATCTTTCTTGAGTCATTGTAGAGCGGAGCCATGTTTTTAACCTTCGAGCCGCTGAAAAGGCCTTTCCTCACCTTTCTCCTCAGTGCGTTGATTACCCGGGCTGATTGCAGGATTTACCAGCAGAAGATTGAAGATGCAATTGTCGCATATGCAACATAGCCCAGCTGGTTTGACTTTGAAAAATGCAGAAGACTATGTGAATGAAATGCAGTTTTGTAAAGATAGTCGTTTTGAGGCTTACTACTGACATCAGACAAAGGATAGAAACGGATCAATAATATATTTCGCTCGTGATTTCGGGGGGGGGGGAGCTGAGGGTTTGCAGTTCCATCTTATTCTGTTTAAGAATGAAGTTTAAGTGACGGTGTGGGAAATCTTGGGACTGAGACGGTTAGTGACCCAGTCTTCGCCTTCCCCTTCCCCCCCCCCCCCCCTTTTTTTGCTGGTTTTGTGGGTGGGGGTGAGTAGTGACGTTTTGTGTTTCCTAGTTTTGTGTTAAGGAGGAGTCGTCACTTGTTGGTTGTGAAATCTCGGGCCCAAACGACCTTTTCCCCCACTTTTTCCCTCCCCCCCCCCCCCCCCCCCCCGCTCCATCATCTTACCATCCTAACGGCGTCAGAAAATGGATTGCCAGTCTTTGTACGCTTTTATTGTCTTTTACTATAAAAATTAGAAAATTACTGAACTAACCCTAGCTGTCGTGACCACTTGAGAGAGTAACCCGTCTTTGTATGAAAACTATGTCAGCCTCGAGTGGCCATTTTTAATGCGTTGTGATTGCGAAATCTGTGCAATTAATTAAAGTGCTTATTCAACCCAATCCAAGCCATGAGCCCCCTATGCACGTATTCCATGAACGCATCCGTTCATGTAACCCACTTTCCATTGCTAAATTTATCCTTGTGAACATGTATTTACCGGCGTTAAATTACGTCTGCAGGCGTAGAGTGAAATTTCCATTGTTTCGGCTATTAAAACTACTTAGCTTCTTTTCACGTCTGATGTTCTGTATTTGTTGCGACTTGAGATTGTATTTCAGCCCTTGAACAGTCTCAGACGTGACTTAAAACAATTGAAAAGGAGACCGACTCCGCAATATACTCAGTATCTATTTTATGGTTGAAACCTCGAGCTGGAAAGATGAGAGCGAATTCTGCATTCTGATTGGCTACCAGAGCGGGCAAGACCTTTTCCCGCGTTGGTCCAGCAAGAAAAAGGTCTCTTTTTGGCCATATAATATATCCCTTATTGACCAAGCTTGTTCGGTCAAGATAACTGCAAATTAGTCTCCTTTTTTGTTTTAGGTGACTTCGTCTCGGTCAATAAAAACGCAAAAAAGAACTTGGCCAATATCCAGCCATCTTGACCTCACGCTTGGTCAATAACGCATGTATCACATATATGATATATACATATGGTGATGTGTAAGGCTTTTGTTTAATTTCATGAGCACGTACTAAGTTTTCGCATCTCCGAACGCTTTTTTCTAAAGCCTTCAATACGTCAGAAATCGAAAAAAGGCCATTCAAAAACATCAAAGACAAAAACAAGATAAATTTCAGTAGTCGTTAAGAGAGGCATAACATATTAAATATTTTACGTGACCCAAGTTAGTATTTCTTTAGAAAAAAAATCGTATTAAAGTGCGCTAGCCAAGTTCTACACCACCTTAATATCGATCAATACGTAAGCAAATAGAATTAGAATTGTACGTTTGTAAATAATCAAGACAAATAAAGTGCTTACTCAAAAATTTGTCCGTTTGAGTACACACCATTTATAGGATACCATCCAGAAAGTCTCCGAAAGCTAATTACTGAAATGGTTGAAATCCTCAGAAAATGAAAGTCAATTGAACCACGTTCAAACCGGAAAAACGAGAATCAACCCTGCTCTGAAGAATCTGCTTTTGAAAGTGGTTGTAAGAAACGAATATTTGGTTTGACCCGTCGGGGAAAATAAACTACACTCGAGTTGCTATTAGCCAATTTACCTCAGACGGAGAAGAAGGGGGTAGTCCCCAATATGGTCTATACAGGTACGTATAAAATGAGCAAAGCTGATTTAACAGGGCAGGAGCTTGATATAATTGTCAATTGTTTGAAATGCTCCGGCTTTCGTCTTTACAGTCTTGCAACAAGAAAAAAATTCCCTGACGAAGTTAATACAGAGAGTTACTAAGTTTGGATGACGAAGTCCCCAGCAAAAGTGACTTAAATGGGGCTTAAAATTTGCCGCAAAAATATCTAGACTATATAGGAAAGGGGCCTGAAAGCCCACTTGTACATCCCCAGAACAAAAATAACCTAACTCCTCCCCTCCTCAGAAGTATGGTAAAGCTAGGATATAACATAAAAATATCCTGTGTGCAGACGTCTCTTGCACGCAGAATCTATAAAGGAAATAGTAGACGGAATAAAGACGGAATAGGAGACGTCGGCACGCAGGCTGGAATGAAAAGGACCCAGAACACGAAGCCAGTTCACGGCTTGACATTACAAACGTGGGTATTCCTCGTTGAGACTTTTATAATTATGACGGTATCCAAATCTCGCTGTTTTTACAAAGACCAATGAACTTTAATAACAAAACAGCAAAGAATAAAGACTCGAGTGTTCCCGATATTTCTAATGGACAAGTCGTTCTTCCTGGATGGATTTACTGAAGAAACGGAGAGTCGCTACACCACAGGTGGCCCAAGCGTAATATGAGAGTTTGTATGGGAAGTAACGAGTTTGAAACTTACATTAACCCTTTAAACCCCAAGATCAAAAATTGAATTCTCATTTGTTGCCCCTATTCATTTCCTAAAGAAGTAGTGGAGAGAAGTTGATAAAATATCAATCAAATTCGTCTTGTGTGATCATGTCCGTAATTCTCATGACCACTCTGTTTTACAAAGCATTGATATTACAAGGAGAAATTTGATGCTGATCACTCTTAGGGCTTAAAGGGTTAAATAATGAACTAACAGCAATAAAAGTCATAAATAAAGTGTAAATATTGTTACCTCGTGTCGTTGTGTTTGTTTTTACGAAGTTTCAACGCGATTTGAGTACTTTTACATCATTTGACCTGACATTGTAATGATATTACAATTACTCTCATTATTACACTGCCACGTCAAATAATGTTAAAGTACTCAAATCGCGCTGAAACTTCCTAAAAACAAACACAACGACACGAGGTAACCATATTTACACTTTATTAATAACTTTTATCGCTTTTAGTTCTTTTATTTTTTCTAAGTTTCAAACTCTTTATTTCCGATAAAAACTCTCATATTATGCCTGGGCCACCTGTGGTTACGCATATATAAATATAGTTTAAAAGTATTCCTCGTTCCCATTCTTTCTTCCTCCCGGAGCTGAAAGAGGCATGACCCTGAGAACCAACCTCGTCCCCAGGGGGCTTTTCCCTGGCTTTGGAGTTACGGCGCCCACCTCCCAAGCCAGGGACGAGCGCCCTGATATGGGCCTCCCTTCATGTGAGAAAGGGATGTCCATATCCTTAGGGGTTTGGGAATGGGGATGCCCATCGTCACTGTAACACCAGTAAACGGGGGAAAGAGGAAGCCGGCAACTGGGAATTGTAAGAGTGGGGCCACGGGGGTGCTTCGCCAAGAAAAGTCCACACCCTTTTCAAAAAGGTATTTCTTTTATGAACACCTTCCCACTTTTCCGTATCGTGGTCGAGATCGAGTGCTACGCGTGCTTTTCGTTACGTGCAGCCATCTTGGTTTCAAATATACCGAGGAGATGGGCGTCGGGGTATAGCGGTGAGCGGAGAGAGGTGAGAAAAATAGAGGTCTTGCCTACTGCCAAACTGTCCCCCGCGACCTAAGTAGAATTGATTCTTATCCCCACTCTAGACTCGGTATATTTAGTAAAAATATGGCCGCCTGTAATGTTAGGGCAGGTGCCCGATCCCAACGATCTTAAGGAAAAATAGGGGAGTGTAAACAGTCTAAATAAATATGGGTTGTTTACCGTTTTCTTGAGCAAACCGGTCTGCTCACGGTTTGGGCAATTGGTAAGCAAAACTCAGGACTGGTAATTTTCTTCCTGGAATCGCGTTTACCATTTGTCTGATACCAATTGACCACTACAGAAAATACCATAACATACCATAGTACTCTTTGTTGGTCACTCCAAAATTTTGCATAAGTATTGTCTTCAGTTTCTCTTGGGAGCCAAAAGAGACTAAAAACAATGCTTATGCAAAATTTTGGTGTGACCAACAAAGAGTATCTTGGTATGTTATGGTATTTTCTGTATTGGTCATTTTCAGCACTGAAGCACAGTCTGTGATTTTTTATGCGCACAGCCATTTCACCCGAGCAGTGCTTCGTTTCGTTTGTTTCTGGATTGTTTCTGACGGCGAAGGCCTAAAACTGCTATTAAAAATGCTTTGAAGGAATGGAACACTCAGGCTTGAACTTCCTCTTGAAACGTTCCGTCCGGAAAAAAAAGGCCTACCTTTTCAGACGTTCCGTCTCCCCCGGAAATTTTCCGCTGGAACTACCCAAAAAGCCGTGTTCTTTTTACTTTTCAGACTGATTTTCCGGAAACTTTTTGTAAATAATAAACGACCATAAATTATGAATTTTGAACACAGATGCAGAAAGAAAGGAAAGCGAACTTGTCCGACAGTTATTGCGTTATCCGCTTTATGTTAATTCTGTGTATCACAAAAGGGTATCAATTCTTGATCTGTTCCCTTGGCACAGAAGCAGGCTTTAAAGAACTTCGCGGCCAAATCCCACCTTGAATTGACTGGAAGACCCAACCTTCTAATTTAGCCGAGACCCGAGGAAGCATTCCCTTATTTAGCCTTCACGGGTATGTGTTGCCCGACTAAGTATGGTTCTCGGGGTGTTGAATCTAAAAGAGGGCAAACAATTTCACTATTATTCACTACTACCGTTTTGAACAGTGTGTGAAAAGGGTGGTGCGAGGTCTACAAAGCTCATTGACTTTAAATAAAAGAAACAAAGAAGGTGTTCTTAAGCAAAATGCTCCATTTGGGTCACGTGAAACAAGGTCTATTGTCTTACACAGGCTGGCGAAATGAGCGGATTTTGTCTTGAACAGGGTCAGGATTTGATAGCCTCGGCGGTACACCTCTGCACAAACTTTCCCTCAGAATCCCCTCCCTAGGGCACGAAGTGCACAATTCTAGATATATTTTAGCGGGCCACTGTGATTGTAAAGATGGCGGACAGTTTTGAAGAAGTGCGTTGTGGAAAAAAGGCTCTGTGACACTTACTCCTTCAGAACTGCGACATCTTCTCAAAAGCAATGTTCTGCTTTACCTATAGAATTGCATGTTCTAAGCTGATTGCGAGACTCAGATATTTTGCAAGTTATTTGCGAGGACCAAAAAACGTTTTGAGGCTGCTAAACAGTGTGTGAAATTCTATGCGAAGACGCTCTCTGGTTTCGCTATCCGATTATTGCTGAGCGGGGCTCTAAAACAGAACCGAAATCCAATAAGAAGCACCCTACATCAATCCCCAACCACTTCCTCACGGGTCTGTTTTATCATGCGCTAAATTAAAGCGTCCTTGACTGTGAGAGATAGGCTTTGATAGATTGCGTTCGCAAAAGTAGTAATTAAGTAGCCTGAGAAAACAGCCAACATTTGGAGACGCTACCACTGGTTTTCCCGTCAAATAGCGTCTAAGAAACGAGCGCAGAAATTCCATAGTGATGACGCGTCACTACCCAGATCTGGGTAGTACTTCTGATTGGTCGTGCCGCGTGGGAAATTTGATTCAGCCAATCAGAAGCACTACCCAGATTTGGGTAGTGACGCGTCATCAGTATGAATTTCTGCGCTTGTTTCTCCGACGTCATTTGGGGGGGAAGCCAGTGGTAGCGTCCCCAAATGTCGGCTGTTTTCTCAGGCTAGTAATTAAGCTAAGCTAGTTTTCGTAAATTATGCCCATTTTAGCAAAACAACAACAACAACAAAAAATTATGCTCCTACTTTTTCTTTGAATTCGATTAAAACGCCTAACAACAATGCAACAATTCAAACAAGTAAATGGCAAACACATTTTTATAGCCTGAGAAAACAGCCGACATTTCGCGAAGCCACCTGGAATCAAAGAAGGTGTTCTTAAGCAAAATGCTCCATTTGGGTCACGTGAAACAAGGTCTATTGTCTTACACAGGCTGGCGAAATGAGCGGATTTTGTCTTGAACAGGGTCAGGATTTGATAGCCTCGGCGGTACAATTCTGCACAAACTTTCCCTCAGAATCCCCTCCCTAGGGCACGAGGTGCACAATTCTAGATATATTTTGGCGGGCCACTGTGATTGTAAAGATGGCGGACAGTTTTGAAGAAGTGCGTTGTGGAAAAAAGGCTCTGTGACACTTACTCCTTCAGAACTGCGACATCTTCTCAAAAGCAATGTTCTGCTTTGCCTATAGAATTGCATGTTCTAAGCTGATTGCGAGACTCAGATATTTTGCAAGTTATTTGCGAGGACCAAAAAACGTTTTGAGGCTGCTAAACAGTGTGTGAAATTCTCTGCGAAGACGCTCTCTGGTTTCGCTATCCGATTATTGCTGAACGGGGCTCTAAAACAGAACCGAAATCCAATAAGAAGCACCCTACATCAATCCCCAACCTCTTCCTCACGGGTCTGTTTTATCATGCGCTAAATTTAAGCGTCCTTGACTGTGAGAGATAGGCTTTGATAGATTGCGCTCGCAAAAGTAGTAATTAAGTAGCCTGAGAGAACAGCCAACATTTGGAGACGCTACCACTGGTTTTCCCGCCAAATGGCGTCTGAGAAACGAGCGCAGAAATTCCATACTGATGACGCGTCACTACCCAGATCTGGGTAGTACTTGTGATTGGTCGTGCCGCGTGGGAAATTTGTTTCAGCCAATCAGAAGCACTACCCAGATCTGGGTAGTGACGCGTCATCAGTATGAATTTCTGCACTTGTTTCTCCGACGTCATTTGGCGGGAAAACCAGTGGTAGCGTCTCCAAATGTCGGCTGTTTTCTCAGGCTAGTAATTAAGCTAAGCTAGTTTTTGTAAATTATGCCCATTTTAGCAAAACAACAACAACAACAACAACAACAAATTATGCTCCTACTTTTTCTTTGAATTTGATTAAAACGCCTAACAACAATGCAACAATTCAAACAAGTAAATGGCAAACACATTTTTATAGCCTGAGAAAACAGCCGACATTTCGCGAAGCCACCTGGAAACTAGTGGTTCAGGTCCTGACCCTGTTCAAAGCCTAGCGCGAGAACTGTGCGGTATTGCCAGTTACTTACGCATGCCCATAGCAAACACAAGAAGCTGGACAACCTTAGCTTGTCCTTTTTTGGCAACTTTTTGTCTTTTTCACTTTAGCAAATTTCTTTTATTAGTTTTTTTTAATTCTTTGATAAAGACACCAGCTAAATACTAAAACTTTGGTGGTCGGATGAACTGATTCGATAATATTTACCTCAGTGAGCCTTCGGTCGAGACGCTTATCGTTTGAACGTTATACACCTTCTTTGACTTCGGCGGATAACATGTTCGTAGATCAACCTCATCCGATAGATGTCTGTGTATCTATAACTTAACGTTTGCCACTGGCAATTACAGTCAACTCTGTTTAAAAGAGACACCTTGAGAGAGTGTCTGTTTTAGAGAGGCGTCAGCCTTTTGGAGAGTCAAACAAATGAATGAAGAATAGCAGGGTCGGCGTTACGTCGATACTTATTAGAAATTATTGGAGGAGGCTGATTCTGATATAAAGAATTAGACAAATCTCGGAGACCTTCGGCCTCGGCAGATAACACCTTTCAAGATCAGCATAATTCTTCATATCATACGGAAGCTGAGGATAATATTATTGTTTTATCATTTATTCAAAACCCAGTTTTACAGGCTTAAGGTGATTCCTTAATAAAAGAACCTAACATAGATTGTAGATGAAACTTGGTACAATGATGTAACAAGCCAAGAAGATGATAAAAAAGTAATAAAAAGTGGGGGTTACGGTGCTCGTTTTGACGTGAAAGTGCTGACAAATACAGCTATTTAGGGCACTTTGGCAAAAACCGCGCGCTGCCCAAAACTAGACAAAAAGGAGAGATCTCTTCAATGATGCATGTGGTATCATACAGAATTTGACTTAAATGTATTGTTTATCCACTTACGTACCAGAAAAGTGCCTTTTAATGCCCTTCTTTTTATTTTACGCTCCAAATTAGACTTAATCTGTTAATTTGGACACGCGCTATTCGACCCGTAAGAGCTCAATCCGTACAGTTTAGTAAAACTGCCAAAAAACAGAACATAGACTTATGCCATTTTTCTCAGAATTTTTTACTTCTCTTGCAAGGAGGGCGCAAAATTTGGATTTATCGATTTTAAAGTTTTTTGTTTATTGTTGTCATAGTGATATCGATTTTACTAAAAACTACATTTTGACAAACTTCAATTCATAGTCAATCGCTGGTGAAAAGTTTATAGCCATCGGACAAGGACAAAATCACTTTTAAAACGATTGAAAAACATCGGTATGGTCTCCGCAAAACTGTACCGAAACACCTTAATAGCGAAGCTCTCGCGCGCGAAGCGCGTCAGCGGAGCACTATGAGTAGGCAGATAAAGTAATCTACCCATCCGAGAAACTTTGGTAATCACGTGACCGCACGCCGACCGACCGCCCGCTCGAGCGACCGTCCGTCCGCACTACGGCATACCAATGTAAAATAACTCAATGATGGCAACCCAAATGCAACTCGACGTTATTTTGGAGGGAAATTGCATAGCCAACGGCGTCTCGTAAAGCAGAGACAACTAAAGAGTCCATAAAGACGAAAACGGAAAGCGGAAATTGTTTCTGTATCCGTGTTGTCTAAAGTATTTAGCTTAGCCTGCGTAGCATGGCGGTTTTGTCGAGCCGGGCGCAGGAGCGGCGTAGCCGCGAAATTCGCGCGCGAAGCGCGCCATAACGAGCGGCGAAGCCGCGAGAAAGATAAAAACCGCCTGCCCGGATTCGTGGCCTTTTCAACTGCCGCCCCCTTCAACTCATTTTGACATCCTGTTGACAACTTGTTTGGTTTCAGTTTTCCCAGNCACCTTTCAAGATCAGCATGATTCTTCATATCATGAGGAAGCTGAGGATAATATTATTGTTTTATCATTGATTCAAAACCCAGTTTTACAGGCTTTAGGTGATTCCTTAATAAAAGAACCTAACATAGATTGTAGATGAAACTTGGTACACTGATGTTACAAGTCAAGAAGATGATAAAAAAGTAATAAAAAGTGGGGGTTGCAGTGCTTGTTTTGACGTCAAAATGCTGACAAATATGGCTGTTTATAGGGTACTTTGGCAAAAACCGCGCGCAGCTCAAAACTAGACAAAAAGGATAGATCTCTTTGATGATGCATGTGGTATCACACAGAATTTGACTTTAATGTATTGTTTATCCACTTACGTACCAGAAAAGTGCCTTTTAACGCTCCAAATTAGACTTAATCTGTTAATTTGGACACGCGCTATTCGACCCGTAAGAGCTCAATCCCTACAGTTTAGTAAAACTGCCAAAAAACTGAACATAGACTTATGCCATTTTGTCTGAGAATTTTTTACTTCTCTTGCAAGGAGGGCGCAAAATTTGGATTTCATCGATTTTAAAGTTTTTTTGTTTATTGTTGTCATAGTGATATCGATTTTACTAAAAACTACATTTTGACAAACTTCAATTCATATTGAATCACTGGTGAAAAGTTTATAGCCATCGGACAAGGACAAAATCACTTTTAAAACGATTGAAAAACATCGGTATGGTCTCCGCAAAACTGTACCGAAACACCTTAATAGCGGAGCTCTCGCGCGCGAAGCGCGTCAGCGGAGCACTATGGGTAAGAAGATAAAGTAATCTACCCATCCGAGAAACTTTGGTAATCACGAGACCGCACGCCGACCGACCGCCCGCTCGAGCGACGGTCCGTCCGCACCACAGGCATACCAACGTAAAATAACTCAATGATGAAAACCCAAATGCAACTCGACGTTATTTTGCGGGAAATTGCATAGCCAATGGCGTCTTGTAAAGCAGAGACAACTAAAGAGTCCATAAAGACGAAAACGGAAAGCGGAAATTGTTTCTGTATTCGTGTTGTCTTAAGTATTTAGCTTAGATTAATTGTTATGTCCACAAATTTGGAATATAGAGGAGGAGAAAGACAGAGAAAAAGAGAAAGTAGGCGGCACAAAGGTCTAGAGCGAGAGATACAAAAACAGAGGAGACATTTTTTTTGTTGGAAGAATAACAGAAAAATTTTGTAGCGGCGGTGACAAAATGGGAAATGCTAGCGGCCACCAATGCAAGGTGAAAATGAGCGGCAATGAAAAAAAAGTGAACGAGAACTCGTACGACATTTCCTCCTTAAAATGTGTAACTAAGAAGTTTCTGGAAGTTTCACATTGTAGTCGTGCAAAACAACGGCAAAGAAATGTGCAAAAAAAGTTTGCTGCACGTGCAAAGTTGTTTTTTTTCGCTAATTAGACCTGTTGTTGTTTTCCATTGTTCTCCGGCGTTGCCTTCGTTTGAACAAACTATAGATATTATCGAGAGCTTCGCTTTTAGCCTTGGCTAAATCTACATATTAATGTTACTTCAGATGCTCTTTTTCACGGCGGCCATCTTGTTATGCGCAGTAAGACATGCGAAGTGCAAAACCAGCGAACCACTTTAAGAACCTGCTTGCCCCGATCGATCATCAAGTTCCCGTCTTCGTTTGCCTGCTTCTCAGCAAATTTCTGATATAAAGGGAAGATTAAATTAACAGATATTCCTCAGTTTCCATTCGTCGAGTTGTATTTTCACTGTTCTTGCTATCTGGTGTTTAGGCATTCTCGTCCCCAGAGCCCGTCGTTTCGTGGTCACGTGGTCGGGAAACGAGTGGCTCTGGGGACGAGAATGGTGTCTAGGCAGTAGTTCGAAATTTTCAGTCATTTTCTCCATCTTTATTAAAACCAGATGAGTTACTGCGCTTAACCTCGTTCCCCAGGGGCTCCTCGGTTTGCCGTCCCCCTAAGGTTGTACTGGGACTGGCCGATTTATGGCCGTTCAATGGGTTTCCTGTAAACGTTTTCTCTCTATATAAAGGTTTATATAGAGAGAAAACCGTTAACTGTACAACCCATAAAACGGCCACAAATCGTCCCATGGACCGCCCAGGAGAGACGTAACACACATTTTATGTAAGGTAAGCTGTTTTTTATTGAAATCCTTTCATGTTCGTAGGTTACGGAAACGATAGATATTTTTTCCATACAAATACTTATATTTCGATATAAGCCGATATATTTCGAGCTTGGGCTACCTGTGATTACACGTCTTTGTTCGCTGTGGAACTGGAGAAAATACTTGTGAATGCGGACTTGAAAATCACAGCTTTGTGTCAAACAAATATGTCTCCCAAGCATTACATCAAATATTACAAACAAAAAAATGAACTTCGATAAACTGTTTCGCTAACAAGTTTTCAAAATCACAATTGTAAACCGATTCAATCTTCTTTTTTGTCCGTCCGTGCTGATCCTGTTATTTTTGCTGTGTTATTCATACCTTCTTTCAACGTTTTGAAAGGTTATTTTTATGTTTCATTCATTTTGGTCGGGCAGTTCCCACTGTTTGAATTTTGATAACTTTCGTGACTCAGTTCTTTGAAACGCACCAATGACATTACGAGTCTTTATAGCGAATAACATCACGGCTTAACTGACAGACGACCAATAACATCGCGAGTTAATTGACCAATCAGGTCAATAGTAACCAGAGTTTTATACCATCAACTGACTGCAAGATACAACTGACTTTGACTCTGAAGATGACAACCACACAGGTTGTCGAAACGTCAGTCACTGTCAACAACAAAAGTCCTATTTAGGACTACGTTCACCCAGACGATCAGACTCAACCTCGGCTTATGAAATGACCTTTAAGTTCGAACCTTTCACACCGTTCTTTTAATTAATTAACCTTTCACTCCCAGGGTAAATAATTGAAACCTGTAAGAAGGTTCCGTAACAAGGACAACCACATTGTGCGGTGTGTGAAAGCTACTGAGAAGTACTTTTCTGTGATGCCGTTTATTATGCCGTACAAGGTGGTTCTAGTTTTGAAGTCTGTGGATGAAATTAGTCCAATGATGTGAACATGCATTCAAATGAAAGCTACTGAGCTGAACATACATTACATTGTGGTACTGTTCATTATGGTGTACAAGGTGGTTCTAACCGGCTGTGGATGAAATGTTTAAGTGGTAACCATTCAAATGAAACTCATGAGCAGTACTTTCCTGTGGTACTGTCTATCTTGCTTTATACAATGATGTGAATGCTACGCGCGCTGTGATTGGTCGTTGCCCATGATCTATTAGAGTACAGATACATGGATGACGTCACGGGAAACTTGTTTTCTTTGTTTTGTTCAACATGGCACGCGGTTTTGAAAATGTTTGTGAGATTATTTCGGATTGAGGCAAGTGAAAGCTTCGGAAAAAGTTTAGCAGGAGCTATTTACAAAGAAGAAAAATGGAGAAACGGAGACCAAAAAAGCTATTGACTACTTGACAATGCCTAAACTACAAGAAATCTTCACAACAGTTGCCATCGTGTGTCTTCGCTACGAGAGACTCGCTGTTTTGCAAAATGTTTTCGCTATTATTCTTCTTTGAGCAAGAAAAGACGGTGAAAACCTTTTCGAAGAAACTGTACACAAGTAAGATAAAGAAGAAGCTAAGATGAAAAGTTGGGTTTGGGACTTAAAAAATGCCTAAACTAGCACGAATCCTCAAAAGGTCAAGCGGTTCGAGGCAGGTATGTGTATCGGTCTTTTTCGTTTCTGATCATTGTATAAAACAAATAGATTCCTTGTTGCCGTGGGTCTGTTCAGTAATAGATCACAGAGGACGTCAAAATGTGGTAAAAACAACAGTGACACACTCGCCTGAGGCTCGTGTGCCACTTCTTTGTTTTTACCACATTTTGACGTCATCTGTGATCTATTACTGAACAGACGCACGGCAACATGGAACCTATTTGTTAAGTGCAAGATGCACTTATGTCCAGAAATGCATGCAATGGCGAAAATGGCGAAGCTGGCGAAAAATCGCCAGCCGCTGGCGATTTGAATTGGATGCCAAAAGTGGCCCCTTGGAAGCTGGCGATGTTGGCGAATGGTTCTAACTTTTGAGTCTGTGGATAGGATATATACCTGTAAGTCAACATTCAGGATCCTGGATCTTTGGAGACATAAAGAGGTGACAGTCATAGGTGCCTTTAATATCACTCCAACTTCAATGTTTGGTATGTAGATTTTATATAAAAGGAATAAGCTGAAAGTACCACTAAATTAAATACGTTTAGCTATTTGTTTTCTTCAGAAAAAAAAGAACCTATTTAAGAAATTAAATAACCTAAATTTATGCTAATAATCATTTATGTAAGAACCTGTTTAGCCTAAATTGAGACTGAAATGAAGGTTCTTCAGATTTTTTTCATTTATTGTTCTTTAACTGAACAAGGCTCGGCAAGCCAGCCTATACTTATACTTAACTTAGTTCAACCTACTTCTTTTCTTTCCTTAAGGGTAGCTCGAAAAAACAAAGGTAGAGTGATTTTACTTGAATCGTGAAACAGACGACTAACAAATAGTGGAAAATAGCAAGAAGTAAACAAAACAAGACAATGGAATTAGTGCGTTATAGTGCGTAATATTCTACTACCTGTTTCACGAGTGAAGTAAAATCACTCTAAAATCCGGCATATCCTATAAAACTACCTATCAAGCGCATTTAGCAAACAACAAAAGAACAAATTCAATACCCCATGGTTTTGTTTTCCCTTTGAAGGATATCGTCAGTAATAGAATTAACTAATTAATAGTCCTATAGATTTATAAAAAGGTTTTTAAAAAAATTGAAACTGACTACTCTTCGCTAAATCGGTTCATATGTCGAGTTATGCCAAGTTTACCAGTCAAGATGTTCTCTGCATTAATACTTAATCAACCGAGAATACGGTGTCGTTATTTAAACGTTTTTATCAGCTATCAGCGCTATTGAGCCCAAAACGTACTACCAATTCATTCCATTCCAAAATTATCTCGTTCGTGTATTATTTAAAGCCTGATTGCTAAAAATACTTCTAGTGAGATCAATAACTCGATCCTTATGCCCACTTGATTAATTAACTGTTGAAGTCGATGTACTATTCCCGGGACTATTCGCATGAAATTAATTAACTCTTGGCCGTAGTTCGAGGAGGCCTAACCTCTCATAAGCCTATAGTTTCTGTTAGGTCTCCTCGCCACTTCTTTTTTTTACTTGTCCTATATAATTTATAATTTATAAATGGCTTTTTGTGCCATTTTTCGTTCGGTGCATTTGATATAAGCACTTATCGTTGGTTTAGCGCATGAAAGTTTGAGCAGCAGGGGTTGAACGGCAATTTCGCTTCAACTGCAATTCTCCATTACTCTTATTATTAGGTTACAGCGGCGATTTTAAATCACACCTAGAGGATCGCACTAAAGAAAGGGCCCGAAGTCAAAACAACTCTAAAACTTAAGTTAACAAAACAGGGCCACCCAACGTCAATTTTCTGAAAATATCTGTTCAGAAGACGATTTGAGATCTAGAATTTTCGGAACATTTGTTGTAAAATTTCTTGCTTGCCTGTCTCTCCTAGGATTTTCGAACATCCAAAAAAAGGTATAATTGCCCATTTTTAACGGATTTTTACCCTAAAAAGGTCACCTAGAATTTTGGGAGCCTTTTCTCTGGCTGAAATTTTCGAAAAGGTAAAGTATAATTTTCGGATCACTAGACTTTTAGCTAGGAAATCCGAACGGATGAAAAATGTTTAGGGGATAAAATAAGCCTATATCTACCGTTTAAATACTAAAATACGTTTAGCAATGCTTTGTTTAAGTAGTTTTGAACTATATTCTCGTTGGGTGCCCCTGACAAAACTCACCGGACTACAGATTTATAGAAATTACCGGAGGTAAAAGCCTCAGACAATTATAACCTAGTAATCAAACAATGCAGTGACACGATTTCACCTGCATTTTTGGGAGATAAATGTACTCGGGAGTTCCATCTTCCGTCAAAATCATCAGTGACATGGGAAGCAGTTCATTTGGTCGACAACATACAGTTTGAAATTGATTTAAATTTATCAGAGCCTGAGCTCGCCACTGAAGATTGCCGTAGATCGATGATCTAGCGCAAACTCCAGCACACGTAAACGTGGTCAATACTCTGGGGGCAATGACAAAATTCCAACCGATAGCTTTAAAATCTATCTCAAACATACTCTTGCGGCAGCAGTTCCTTGGCTCGGTTTTATTGCATTTTCTTAACTGAAAAGATCTTCTTTTGCGGCTGACTGTTTTCTTTTCTTTTGTGTCGACAAGCAGGAAAGGCTGATTTGCTTCCGGGTCACCGTTAGTCATGCCACCCACCACAAGAGATTTGAGCCCCTTCGTTTCTATTTCCAAACTCAAATCTGACGTTCGATGCTGTGAGAACCATTCTTTAACCACAAAACTAACGTCGAAGGAGTGCCAACCAGTTGTGTTGAGTTGCTTCGAATGAAAACGTTCTTTGGCCATAACATCTCTTGCTTCTTTTCCTTTGAAACGCCTCCAAAGGACCAATTTGTACATTACTTGTTTATTCTCTCGACTTGATCTGGCTGCCTCGCTGNAAGGTCACCTAGAATTTTGGGAGCCTTTTCTCTGGCTGAAATTTTCGAAAAGGTAAAGTATAATTTTCGGATCACTAGACTTTTAGCTAGGAAATCCGAACGGATGAAAAATGTTTAGGGGATAAAATAAGCCTATATCTACCGTTTAAATACTAAAATACGTTTAGCAATGCTTTGTTTAAGTAGTTTTGAACTATATTCTCGTTGGGTGCCCCTGACAAAACTCACCGGACTACAGATTTATAGAAATTACCGGAGGTAAAAGCCTCAGACAATTATAACCTAGTAATCAAACAATGCAGTGACACGATTTCACCTGCATTTTTGGGAGATAAATGTACTCGGGAGTTCCATCTTCCGTCAAAATCATCAGTGACATGGGAAGCAGTTCATTTGGTCGACAACATACAGTTTGAAATTGATTTAAATTTATCAGAGCCTGAGCTCGCCACTGAAGATTGCCGTAGATCGATGATCTAGCGCAAACTCCAGCACACGTAAACGTGGTCAATACTCTGGGGGCAATGACAAAATTCCAACCGATAGCTTTAAAATCTATCTCAAACATACTCTTGCGGCAGCAGTTCCTTGGCTCGGTTTTATTGCATTTTCTTAACTGAAAAGATCTTCTTTTGCGGCTGACTGTTTTCTTTTCTTTTGTGTCGACAAGCAGGAAAGGCTGATTTGCTTCCGGGTCACCGTTAGTCATGCCACCCACCACAAGAGATTTGAGCCCCTTCGTTTCTATTTCCAAACTCAAATCTGACGTTCGATGCTGTGAGAACCATTCTTTAACCACAAAACTAACGTCGAAGGAGTGCCAACCAGTTGTGTTGAGTTGCTTCGAATGAAAACGTTCTTTGGCCATAACATCTCTTGCTTCTTTTCCTTTGAAACGCCTCCAAAGGACCAATTTGTACATTACTTGTTTATTCTCTCGACTTGATCTGGCTGCCTCGCTGATGAAGACCCATAATGTTGCGGATTTGATCTCAAGGCCCAGGTGTTTTGAACTCACCTTGAATATGTAGTTTTTTTCAACTTTATTTGCTTAAAAGGCAAATGAATTTTAAATTAAGCTGGCAACTGTGTTGCTATTGAAAAGAAAGAATATCTTGTTACCTTGACTAACACTAAAAGCATAACGCACCCATATATCTTAGAAAAAGAAAAGCTTCAATGAGATGATGTTGACGAGATTATTTTCAGTGGTTTCCTAATACCTTAAATAGCCAGACATTAATCGTGGCTAGGGACATAGTACCCTGAGAAGTCGAGTTCTCGAACAATAGATAGCTCGTCTCGTAAATCCCGACAATAGTGTCTAGAAGTCAAGAATTAAATCCAGAACTATCAGGATGCGGGCAGAATAGAGACATTTTCAAGACCACGAGAGGTGAAAAAATAGCCGGCCTCCCCAGGTCAGATTTATGAAAAAGTTTTCAGCGTTTTTCTTTCCGGAAGGAGAACGTTTACTAGCTGTGGGTGTAAAATACAAGCTATTAATTAACGCAAAATAAAAAATAAATCTCACCTTCTTCTGGGAAGAGAAAAATTTGCCTTGTTTTAGCGTAAAATTTATCATCCACTTCCTCAGCCAGGCGTTTATACCTTCTGTTTTCGGCTTCAACCAGGTTTCTGAGAATTTCTGGAATCTTCGGGGGTCTAAGACCACTGACATTTGGCGCAGTGGAAAAGCCCAGTTCTTTGAGCAGTTTTTTCTTGAATGACTCCACTAGGATCTGCTCGCTGTCAGATACATTTTGACCACGAAATCGACAAGACGAACCTTCGAAATGCAAAGAGAGGACCGTGAAAACGACAAGAACTGTCATAAAATGGTCCATTTTCTTGAAAGTGAGTTGTTCCGGATTGGGTCCCTGTGATGGCTCTCGTGGTGTGAATATGGTCATCAATTGCCAAGTCGGATGATAAATTCAGCAACCTTGGAACGTTTGATAGCGGAGTATCTAATGACATTAAATCAGCGATGATGTGGTAATCGATATGAAATACATGATGAAACAGTATACTCAGTCCTTTTGTCCATACAATGAATGCTTATCATCTTTTAGAAAACACTAACTGACAGAGTTATCAAGCAAATTCAAAGATGCGATCTAGGAATGTACCTAAGAGAAGAAATCGTGCTCTCCTTCACGGAGAACAGTAAATGTTATTTCACAAATGAAAAAAGTGGAGAAATTTGCTTTTTTCTCCTACCATTTAAGTTCTCTATCTAGGGTTGTTATTTTCTGGAGCAAGTAGTCCATATGAAGCAGAATTTAATCGCATGGGTCAGTATTCCACGAGTAGTCACAGCAAAATACTCGAGCCACCTTATGTTTATTTTGCCGTGGTGGTAATGGAGGCCAGATCCAGTTGACAGTAATCAACAAAGTTTTATACAGGGAGCCTCCGCACCGAGGTTCAACCC
>CALNXI010002436.1:4622-32620 GCA_942486025.1 Porites evermanni | reverse complement strand
GGTCCCTGTGATGGCTCTCGTGGTGTGAATATGGTCATCAATTGCCAAGTCGGATGATAAATTCAGCAACCTTGGAACGTTTGATAGCGGAGTATCTAATGACATTAAATCAGCGATGATGTGGTAATCGATATGAAATACATGATGAAACAGTATACTCAGTCCTTTTGTCCATACAATGAATGCTTATCATCTTTTAGAAAACACTAACTGACAGAGTTATCAAGCAAATTCAAAGATGCGATCTAGGAATGTACCTAAGAGAAGAAATCGTGCTCTCCTTCACGGAGAACAGTAAATGTTATTTCACAAATGAAAAAAGTGGAGAAATTTGCTTTTTTCTCCTACCATTTAAGTTCTCTATCTAGGGTTGTTATTTTCTGGAGCAAGTAGTCCATATGAAGCAGAATTTAATCGCATGGGTCAGTATTCCACGAGTAGTCACAGCAAAATACTCGAGCCACCTTATGTTTATTTTGCCGTGGTGGTAATGGAGGCCAGATCCAGTTGACAGTAATCAACAAAGTTTTATACAGGGAGCCTCCGCACCGAGGTTCAACCCCTTACCCATTTTATACCATTCAGCTCTAAGGCTGGTCTCCATAGGAGCCCTGTATCTTTATAAATTAATTTACATTAAGAATTTTCATGAACTATTACATTTAAAAATCCTAATAAAAATACAATAACAGAATTTAAGAGCTGCATTAAAAAGCCTGAAAATACAATGCAAAATCAAATTTAAAGTTTACTAATAAAATATAATAAAATATTAGAGTTATAATAAAAAGAAATGTCTTGCTCAGCGGCAGAACGTTTAAATGTTTTCACTCTTCACAATGTTTAATGGGAGTTCGTTACAAATTTTTGCACCAGTAAAAAGAACGGTCCTTTTCCCAAACTTCCGTTTAACGTTTGGTAGGGATAGCATCATACTTTGCCTTGTAGAATAATTGTGAATGTTCGAAAATCTAGTAAAATATAATGAAATATGAATAATGCCTCTCTGTGTCCGCAGTAATTGGCTTTAGCTGTTGCGGTGTCCCTGCCCTAATATTTATTACGTTCTTATTACTAGTGTTTGCATATGTACAGTGTCTTTGTTTTTTTGTTTTTTGTTTTGCATTCTTCAGGGCAAAGCTAATAAAATAAAATAAAATAAAATAGATAACAAATGTAATGAAATATAGATAGTGTCTCCATATAATGTATATAATATATATAAAGTCTCTAATGGAGTCTAGCAAAGTTGCGTGCTTGCCCCGACACAGTTCTCTTTTTACCTGTCAGCAACACCAGACCTTTTGAGGGAGTTGAGGATAGTATCTACATACAAACGCGTCCCAGTTATTCTGACAAGTTTAACGCAGCTTTTTCAGAGGGAAAACACGCACAACGCAGATCCTTGAGAGGGAAGTGCTGGTGCAGATGACAGAGCTGTAGCTGCCCACAGTGCAAGAGATACCTCCCAATTTTGCCACAAGATCAACCGATAAAGAACACTGACTGCTTAAAAACGTTGATCCGGCTCCCGAGCCAGGGGCACCCAACGAGAATATAGTTCAAAACCACTTAAACAAAGCATTGTTAAACGTATTTTAGTATTTAAACGGTAGATATAGGCATATTTTTATCCCCTAAAAATTTTTCATCTGTTCGGATTTCCTAGCTGAAAGTCTCGTGATCCGAAAATTATAGGGATCAAAACTTACCTTTTCGAAAATTTCAGCCAGATTAAAGGCTTCCGAAAATTCTAGGTGACCTTTTAAGGGTAAAAATCCGTTAAAAATGGGCAATTATACTATTTTTTAAAAGTTCGAATATCCTAGGAGAGGCAGGGAAGCAAGAAATTTTACAACAAATGTTCCGAAAATTCTAGATCTCGAATCGTCTTCCGAACAGATATTTTCCGAAAATTGTCGTTGGGTGGCCCTGCTGAGCTAACAACCATAACTATCGACCAGGATGTCCTACCTGGGTTAGTGTTCTGACCGCTGAATACCTGGGAAGCTCTATCTCCAAAAACGTTGCTAGCCTAGACAGTTTAATAATATACAGGATGGGAAATCCAATTGCTGCGTTTGGATAGGACAGGCTATGGAAAAACCAGCGCGTGTAAGGTATATCGAGCTGATGTCCTTTCCTCCCGGATCTATGGTGATGAAACATATATCATACCCAAATGAAGAAGTTCTGTGCTTATATGATGAAACATAAGGGTCTTAGTGAATGCTTCCTGATGCAGAAATCGGCTCCTCTGTGCAGGGTTACCATCAATGGCTGATATTCTCATTAAGAAAAAATTTAAGTGGCTGGGTCACGTGGATAGGATATATATAACAAACTACCAAAGCAGCTGTTGTACTCTCAGCTCTGTGGAAATGAGTGAGGTTAAAAGACGTTGCTAAGCGAATTATGAAATTGAGAAATATCGATCACAGCTGTTGACAGGAGAATCGCAACGACAGATCTACATGCAGGAAACTTATCCTAAGCTATGCTTAAACCTTAATGTTGTTGACGATGATGATAGGGCCATTTATACGAGGAAAAATAAGACGCGTCTTACATAAGATGCGTCTTAAATAAGACGCGAACTGGACCATTTATACGAGCATGTCTTATCTAAGTCCTCTGTATACTTAAACTTACTTTTAACGTGCAAGTTTATAATACGAAGATAGCAATTTGCTTAGTAAATATAAATTGTGATAGTTTAAAGTTAAAAGGGTCTACTTACATCAGCAGATGTCACACATTTGTGCAGGAGGTCTGCTATCGCCTTCTCCTTACATAATAACAAAAAAATCGTTTTCCTCCGCGATGGACCAAGTGTTTCTTTTTACCTTTAACGGCGTGCTGAATAGGCAAAGAAAGGAAAACGCGTTGTAATTTGTAAACAATTTTTTCCCGCCAGTGGCCTGCCAGTCCACCGCGTGGCAAGCGATAATTTTCCCGCCAAAAATTAACGCATGCGTACTATGCGTTCGCGTCTTATGTAAGACGCGAAGGTCATTCTATACGAAGTTTTTCTTGTCTTAGCTAAGACGCGTCTTATCTAGGAACAGGTGTTAAGGGCTGTTCTATAATAAGACGCGTCTTAGCTAAGTCGCGTCTCATTTTAGACGAAATGTGCTATTGATACGGAAAGTTCGCGTCTTATTTAAGACGCGTCTTATTTTTCCTCGTATAAATGGCCCTGATGATGATAATGAGGAGGGGTGGGGATTCTAGGTGGGAAAGGTTTTGCTGCGTAAGAATGAAAGTAATCTTCCAGACTGGGACTCCATTGGTGGATCATTAATCCTTCAATATGCGCTCGAGACTCAAGATTTTACCAACAAAGTCCTACAAAAGCTAGCTTTTGAATCAATTAATGCAGTTCTATATCGCGACTAAGACTCATTTGTTGTCATTTACCTTGTCAGGACTACATGTAAAAACTGGAAGGTATGGTCCAAGAGCTAGAGTTTGGCCAGTGGAAATTGCATCGAAGCTGAAGATACACCAACAGCCTAAAAGACCTCAGAACTGTCCAAAATTCCCTGACCCTCAGTTTCAAATTAAAACTGCCTCTGGAAAAGATGAATGGGACCTCTAACCAACCCGTTTTCCTGTACATGAGACTGTCAAACCCACCCCACAATTCAACAATCCTGGTAACATCACTAAAGAAAACTGATCTCAAATTCCGACCGATAGTCTGCGCCTAGAGAACCTTTTAATACGAAACGGCCAAGTACCTGGCCTCCTACTTAGCTTTCGCTCACTCAGAATGAATACAGCATCCCAAACCCCTACGGACTTTGCCAACGGTCTAATCAACAGAACCCTCACACAAACGAGACAAATCAAAATTCTTTTTAACGTGAAAGCGAACAAGCATTTACGGATCACACGTGGTCTAACAGGTGATTGTTCTTGCGATGCTAATTGTATCGGTGAAATCCTGGGAAATGTAAAGTTACAAATCCATGGACATTCCAATCCGTGTAATGACCTCGAACCTGCCCGTTACTCAGATGAGAATTAGCCTGAGAAAACGAGCGACACTTTGCGACACCACAACTGGTTTCCCAGCGTGATGACGTCTGAGGAGCAAGCGCCGAAATTTCACAATGATGACGTGTTCACTATTCAGGTCCGAGTTGCGCTTCTGATTGGTCATACCGGGATGGAGATTTGTTTAAGCCAATCAGAAACATTACCCAGATCTTGATAGCCTTTCGAGAGCAAGCTCTGCATTTGGGATTCCTGTGCCCGTTCCGAAAACCTTTGCGATTTTATTGGCTGCAATTTCGAATCACGTGCATGTCAGGTAACAGACAAAAGCTACTGGGTAGAAAGGCAAAGCACAAATTGATAGAAGAGGAAACCGGCGTTTGTGAGTTTGACTGGATAATTGGTTTGTTATGTTGCTTCGTTTTGAAGTTGCGTGTTAGGTCGTGAACAGCTGCACAGAATGTGATTTTTCTCCTGTGTTTAATTTGCCACCGAACCAACGAGTTCACAGTTGTCGAACCAATAGATTCACCATAACAAATCAAACCAACGAGTTCCAGAACCAGTTAGCTCACTTGTAAACTTACCGAGGGAAGAATGCACTTGTTGCGAAAAACTATTTAAATATGAAATAAATATTGAAGCAATTTTCACATTGCAACGACGATTCTCTTGAATTTACAAACCGATTTCAGAGCGGTCATGAGGTATAGAATGGGGCGAATGTGGACTGTAAAAACGGCGGATTAGGTATAAAATGCGGACTACTGCCCGTGGTTAAAAACTGGGCTAAATATTTGTAGGTAAGGTAAAAATAACATTAAAGGATCGCTAAATAGCACAACACGTGGGTTACATTTTTGCATGCGTGCTCCTATATGTACTCCAAGGCATTAGAAATAGAGTTGTGGCAAGTCTTGGTCTATGACTCGATTACAGGGTAAAAACTACTAGAATTTCATCTTGACACCTCAAACGATTATCTTAATATATCTGTTGTCTGTGTTCGTTAAATTAAGGGTCGGTTTAAAGTATCAACCCGTATTGCCGCTACACTAGCTCAACTTCCTGATTCGGCGCTTCTTAGTTTCATATCTTTTATTGATTTAAAGCAGTAAAAATTAAATTCTGTAGTCCTTTTCAATTCATTCAGAGTTTCAGTACTTAGTTTTCTTTTTAGCTAACTTACATTTTCCATTTTAAAGAATTCTTTAAACTTTATTGACTGTTATGAGTTTTTTTTGTTTTTTCAAAAATTATTTGAGGTGTTCCTATAGTAAGAAAACTTTGATATTTAGACAGATATGATATTAGTTCGAGAACTTCTTCGGCTCATTTAAGACAACATTGCACTTCATTTGCATCAGTGTCTGCAATTCCCAACCAATGTACCCAACTGTCCAACACATCCCGCAGAAGCGCCTTCAAGGCGTTTTCTTGTTTAACACTATAGTTAGGGCAGTCAAACTGGATGGAAATGGATTGAAACTTGAGGAAGCTGGGCCAAATTTTTCACGTTTTAATGATATACCTGAAAAAAAAAAATCAATCACTCCAATGGTGCTTTCTAATGACATCGGTTTCATATCTTTTTCATAACTCTACAGGAGCTTTTCGTTTATGGTGAAGGTACTAAGTTATAACTTGAGCACAGAACTGACCTAAAACAACAATATCCTAATTACAACATTGCCATTCGAGTCGAAGCTTGTCGGGAATCTCTGTCAGATATAGAGTTGCTCGCGTACACGACAATTAAAGTGAAATAGCATGTTCGCGTGCTTAACAGTTCTAAGGGCCTCTTAAAACGAGCCCGGTTACTGGGACCAATTTCGCCTTGGGTTCATATGAGAAATTTCAGCCCGGTTTCCGAGATGAAAAAGGGCCATAGATCCTAGGGAAGAGTTTTGGCGAGAAATTCAAGGAACAAAGCAAATATGACGAAACACAAAAACTATGACTTTTGCGTCTACCACAGCTTTTTTAACCCTAAAGCTGTACCGATGGGATTCTTATGATGTGGAAAATACAGCAAGCAATGTGAGACGGTTGGAAAAACCGAGCCGTGATCTCGGGAACCGAGCCAGCTGCCCTCTCATATGAACACATCGAAAATTCTACAAAGGATTTAGAGGAAAGCGAAATATCGGACATTGCAACACCATGGACCAATTTTGTCTTCAGAGCATATTATCTCCAGGGGGTCTAGAAAAATTATTTCTCGGTGTTTTGTCTTAAAACAGGCTATAAAATAATGTGGTAGTGGCTTTTAAGGTTAGGTTTTAGCAAGAGCCCATGGCTTCTTTTCCATCAATAAACTAAAAGTGTTACACCTCTTAATAGAGCGGTTTTCATTTGAGTGTCGAAAAGTAATTGGTTTTGCACTTTCTACACGATGCGATTGGCTTAAAAGATTCGCGCCACCTTTTCATCCAATCAGAAGTAAAACCAAAGCCAATTGTGACGCGCTCGCATGCATTTTCCCGCGCTTTGCGTCAGCCACATGTAATTACTTCGAGTTTTGATTGGTTCAGTGTATTGTCTGTGTCCTATGTGATTGGCCAGAGTAATTACTTTGGTTTTGGTTTTACGACACTCAAACGAAAACCACTCTAACTCACAACAGTGATTACTACTAAGTACATCATCACTGTTTTAAAACGGCAGAGGTAAGGTCTTACAAACATTGCAATCGAAACAGTTCGTGTGATGTATGGTTCAATTTGACCTGCAACCATGCTCCCCCGGGCATACCCCTGGGGATTTGCTTTTTTTTCTCTCCTGGTGGTGGTCTATTCCCTGGGAAAAATCAAAATTAACTTCTCTTTGACTTTGCGAAGTTGTGTTATTTCTCACCCAGTTTGCACGAAGCTGCGGAATTCACTCAAGACTACTTATTTTCAAGGGAATTTGCCAGAGAATGGATGGAGAAAAATAACCTATCGAAATGAAAGTCTGTATTTAAAGGTATGCTTTCAACGAATGTGCGCTGATGATTCGTACTTGAATCGACTTTTAATTTTTATTTTTTTGGCAACAGAAAAGAAAGAAATATTTCTTCAGTCTCGTTTAATTATAAGACGACTTAAATAGACTGCATATGAAAACAGATACAAGACTTTTAATATATATAGATAAACAGAGATTCAATCCAGTGTTCTTATAAAGTGCTCTACCAAGGAGGCGCTCAAAAAGGTTTTTCTTCGTTTTCGTTTCCAAATGTATTGTTCATGTTTTAACCATATTTTACATGTACTATCCTTCTCTAAATAAACTTTAGAATGCATTTATAAATGTCTGCATACGTCTCGTTTTGCTTTTCAACAGAAATCAATATTGTTCTCAAAAGATGTACCGTATATGAGGTCGATCAGGAGCTCGGGGGTGGGGAGAGGACTGCTTCAAACAATTCCCTACCCCCCGGCCCCGAGGGGCTGGACTTTTCCAAGGGGTTGCCCAGGGGGGTGGTAACAGGTCAAATTGAACCATGCATAAAACCCATTAGCCACGAAACAAGAAACCGCTAACTACAAATCACTGCACCCAAAGCTTGTGCCCATTCTTCTTAGAGTTTCTGAATTGAGGGGTCATGATCATGCGTGTCAGATTATATTACGCAGCCGCACTTTGCCACCCAGCCCTGGAGATATCTTACGTAAGCTTTGTTAGGGTCATCATCCTTAAAGAAAACAATTTTTTTGGTAGTAAATTCAGTCGGACGACAACAGGCGTGAGGCTGAAACATATTTAAGTTTATGAAAACTTGAGCCCGCGTCGGATTCTTGGCGGTGGCCGATTGAGCACACACTCCTTCGCACACATAGGTGTTCAGCACTCTGGGCTGGATGATGAAATCCAAGCCAAGGTCTTGAAAGTCGACAGTCATCTTATGCCCGCGACAACAATTTCTTGGCTCGTTGTCTTTGCACTCTGTGAGGTAATCACCTGATGATGATGATCTTTGCCTTCTGCTGGCATATTTCTTCTCTCCAGTGTTCACCACCAGAAATGGTTGTTTTGCCTCCGGGGCGGAGCCACTTATACCACCAACAACAGCTTTCGATTTCTTCGCCACTATTTCCAAGCTTAAGTTAAACGCTGGATACAGTGAGAACCACTCTTTCACCAAAAAAGTAACGTTCATCGAGTACCAACCAGTCCTGTTGAGCTGTTCTGAGTGGAAAAGTTCTTTTGCGAGGGCACCTTTTCCGTTTGCTTTGTAGCCTCTGTAAAGGACCAATTCGTATTCTCCAGCTGCCCCAGTGATAGAAACCCACAAGGTTGCAGATTTGACTTCAAGGCCCATGTGGCCAGAATTCACCTTGAATAAGTAGTTTTTCCCAACTTTATGTCCTTGGAGGAAAATGAGAAAATTATTTTGTCAACAACTGTAGTAACCGTCTGTGTAAGAATGTCTCGTTTCCTACCTTGATAATAAAATTTCATTCAAATGCATAAAAGCATAGCAGACAATAAATATATGGTGCGTGATGAAACAGCTGTTTGCCACCACCTTTTTAATTTTGATTGAAACACAAAGAATTTAAAGTGGTTATAAATATTGAAAAACACCAATTATGACGGCATTCATGTTTTCATGTAAGATAAATGTGATCTCGTATACGTTATATACTTTGAGAAAATTATGCCACCAGCTACCCTGGATTCGAAGCCCGGTATGGGCAGATGCGATATATACAAGGGAAGATGGGCGACCGAAAGAGGAAACGAAATGCATTTAAAAATTGTCATTTTGTAATTAATTTTGCTTCTTTTTGCACAGTCTAATTATTTACTTCTACTCGATAATCAGTGTCATGAAATTTTTTTGATCAACAAAAAAAATTGTTTTAACCCTTATTGTTTTGCACTACAGGGCAAAATATAATCCCAGGAGCCAAAGTCCTCCTTGATAATTCTTTGCTTATTTATCAGTTGTTGCCGAATCCAGCTTTTTAGACACTTAACCATTGACGGAGGTCATGTCAGTGTTTGTTCCACTATGAAAAGAACAATGGAAAACTCAGCTAAACTTCTGGCAGGAAAAAAAAATATTTCTTTAAGTATCAGATTAAACCTTTTGTACAAAAGGAAAGAACTCTGCTGCACACCCCTATTTTTTTTTAGCAAGATAGACCATTAAGTGCAAAAGCTCCTGCGTGTCCTGTCCGTGTTTCGCTATTGTCTTGGGTTTCTAAAAAAAGTTCCTAACCTATGCGGTCGCCGCTCCTGGCCCCCATTTTTAAGCTACGTGAGTTAAACTTTTTTTCGGTGCTGCGGTTTGCTCAGTCTCACGCGCACAACCGAAATCACAATATTGTTTCAAATCAAGAACCACCACAAAAGAAGACTTATTAATACCCAGTAATAAATTCGTGGCTCGCTTAGAATTGAACCTTGGTTTTTGCTTGATGATTTTCCAATTATTGCACGATATTTTTTTCTTTTTTATCGAAGAAAATGTACAGTGGCTATTTACTGCAAACGTAACCTAGCCCTTAACTAACTAATAACTAAGCCCACCTTGAACGGGAAATAAGAAAATTCGTTTAATTTTTGCGTAGTCCTCTTGTTTCTTCAAGGTGGATTTTCTGTTGTCGGCCTCGACCATGTACCTGAGAATGTGTGGAGCCTTTCGGAGTGTAGTATTGCTGACATTCGGAACAGTAGAAAACCCCAGCTCTTTAAGAAGTCTTTCCTTGAAAGATTCCAGAAAGATTTGCTCGATGGCAGAAACATTTCGGTTGCTAACTTGCAACGAAGTCGATTCGTGGCTCAGCAAAACGATCGTCAAAGTGACTAAAATCACCAAAGAGTTCATTTTGCTGAAGGAACTAGTTCCGGTAAAATGCTGATCGTCTAGAATTGTAGGGACTTATATTTAGCAATATGGGGGTATACATTACCTTATCTTTTCAAACGTGACTGATATAACTTCATGAAACGTCATACCTTATTTGTGTCATTGTTGTGATTGTTAAAGTACCTGCCTGGCGCCTTACCAAGGAAAACTCGAAAACTTGTATCCATTTTTTGAAGAAAACTTGCCGTTATTTAGAGGGGAAAGCACCTTTTCTCTCCGATGGAGAGAAAAGGTGAGGAAAATTACGAGAAACGACTTGGATACGAGAAACGATGGGAAAATTCGTTTTTTTCTCATAACTTCCTACCCTTTCATATACTTTAATTAGTGAAATCCTAACGCTTTCGTATACCTGAAGGACCTGAAGCCTGAAGGCCAAGCCTCTCCCCTAGGCCAGTTTAGGGAGTACCTCCCCCTGGGAATCAAGGCTCCCTCTTGCATATTGAACTCTTCAGGAATCTTAGACGAACGTTTTTGCATTTCCTCGACTTTAGAATTCAAAGATTTCTGTCTATTTTTTTTCTCCTTTCTTACAGAAATCTCCCAAGCAAAGAAATGAGTTTCCGGCTCGGATACTCCGGGCAACCGAATCCCACGTCATAGCATAAATAAATTGATATGGTGTATTGATTGATTGAAGGTGCAGGCTGGCTAGAAGAAAAACAAACACTTGAAAAGTGATACGTCCACACGCGTGACTAGTATCTCCGGAAGTCTTTCTGGATTGAATTGACAAATCACTTTATTAGTACAAACAAACGTCTTATATCGTTCATATGATTCACATTTTCGAAATAAATAAAATTCAGCGGCTTTCTGTCTGCAACCAACTAATAACATTCCCACTAGAGTTCTAGAATTTCGCAATCAATTATAGAAAAGGTATGACAAATAGTATTAAAATTTTTAAAAACAATCGATTCAAATTTCAAAAACGATTGTCCCCCTTGACTCTTGTTAAGGGTTATCAAACGAATAAAAGTATTGTTGTTAGGAATTCAGATTTTGCTTTTCTACTTTAATTCTAGGAGAAATTATATTTGATATCTAGCTATATTAAGTATTCTAATATTTGTAAGTGATTAGACCTAGAAGCTCTTTCTTCAGAATCGGTCTTATAGATGAGAAATAGTAAGGTATCATGAGTCAAGTTCATTAATTTTTACCGTAGGTTTATACAGTCCGTTTGGGTCAGTATACAAGTCATGCTACTAAGCTACCATGAGAAAGTTTACACGTAATGCCAGATGATCTAAATATGAGATCTTTTAACTGAACTGAAAGCGAAGAAAACTGGCAAAAACGCATTTTTGAGTTTCATTAGTATTATTGATATCATATTATTAACTTTTAATACAGACATATTTGGAATACCGATTTCTTTTTGTTATTTTTACCCGTAAAAGTTCAAAGAGCAAGGAGAAATGGAGAGCGAGCAATTGTGGATTGTGTTAAATAATTCAATGCAATATTTCCCAAAAATTGTTTCCTGATAAAACTCAGACTCAGTAAGATCGATAAAATTTCTTCCAAAAAATGGGATTGTTCTATGGCTCCATATAGGACAAAGGGCCCATTAATAAACACAGTACAGCTAGCACCATTGATGGCCAAATCGCGTGAAAGAACGTATTCCAAAAGAGAAAAGTATTGATAAAAATCAGTGTGGGTTTGATCTGAGAAAAATTTATCGAGTCAATTTACTGTTTACAATAGTTTAGCGGATCTGGCGCTGCAATTGTGGCTCTACGGATTAGATTCAAGATCGGATAACCTTCATTTTTATATCATATTAAAACCACGCGGTGGTCAAATCTGGTGCTGTTGACACGCTTTTTGAGAAAAAATAGATGCTCTGTTGATTGGCTAAAAAAAACCTCGCGACCATTTCTCCCCCAATGACCTAACCACCTTTGAGATATCTATCCGCATCAGCAAACTGATAACCATTTCACTTTGATGCTGTGACTAAATCAGTTTACAAATTATGTAACTCAAACGAATCAAGCTCGCATTACGTTGACCAACGAAAAATGCAAGGCAATATGCTTCAAGAGCGTCTGGAGATCCACATTTATTCGTGCATAGAAATAAAATTCAGACACATTACTGGAGCATCAACGCACATTACTCCAAATTTAGTTATTTTGTTGTTTACATGTATAATAAAATTGCCTGGTGGACGGACAAAGAGATCAGGTCTTTATTTAAGACATTTCAGAAACACGTGTTAGGTGGTAAGCTCATCACTGCTCAACGATAAACTAGAGAGCTCTGAAAGAAGACCTTTTTGAGCGGAGCACGTCACGTGGAAGTGAACTTTTTGCTCCGGCGGGCTTTTAGCATTCTTATGCAATGGCTTTGTTGCGTGCAAATCGTCTCTGTGTAAGAGTAAACACGCTTGACCCTATTCCTGACCGAAAAAAATGTCATATTCCACACCCGTTTTCAGACCTGGCATACGCAGAAATTACGTCATCGTTACTTAGATTAGAAATCGAAAAATCCATGTCGAATCCTCATATTACTCTTTCTTTCTTATTCAGTTGCAGTTAAAACGACAAATATATTAATACATTCCGTAGTTCCCACGATGATCATACTCAATTCCAGACCAAAATGAGCGAAGTCTATGCCCGTTTTTCAGACCGAAACGGCACTAAAACCATAAACTTTGGGGCGGCATATACCTTATGGCTAAAATAAACAAAACACTATTTAGACCTGTTTGTAGTGTTGCATCTATGGAGCATGGAGGATACGAATAAAAGTGGTCTTATCAGCTAAGTGAGCAAATTCGTTCCCAGGGTCCTACTTACTCGACCCAGCGTAGGAGAGGACCCTGGGAACGAGGTTGGTGACTAATTAGGGCTAATTCATATTTTTGAAGGGGCATTTGATTTGTAAGTGTGGTCCGAAATGCAAATGCTTGTTTTAGACTAGTTATTTCTCGAAAAAAAAATCATCTTCAGGATGTTAAAACGTCTCGAAACACCTGGAAAATTTGTATTTTGAATTCTTGCCAAACCTTAAAAACCATTCAAAATAGTCAAGTTCTTACGGCTTCCAATTTGCCTTTGATAAAGCTTAATCCTCGATGATATAACTACATAAGCCACCTCAAAAATGCTTTGAAACGAACGAGAAGCCAAAATCTTATTTTTTGTGGTTGTGTGGCAGGAAACGGAGTCTTAAAAGTACAAAGTCTCACTAAAGTGGCAGGCCACAGTTCAACTGAACAGGAAAGCCACAGACCGGCGGAAGGCACGCACAGTTACACATCACCTAGTGCAGCCAAGCCAGTTAAATGGTTGAATTTGAGTCTAGCCAGCAAGCAATTGCGAAAACTAGTAGGAACCTCGCCTCGCGTTTTTAAAAGCGGGCTTAATTTATCTCCCTCGCCCTTCCCTATCTTCATCTTTTTAGGCCTCCTTGTCCCGGCTGGACAAAAGATGGATAAACGCTATTCACCGGATAATTACCCTGGGGTTGCCATTGTACACTTTGAAGACCTACAACTAAAAAGAGCGTCCCTGTGGTCATTTTTCTCCTCGCCATGGCCACGTCAGTGTTCACTGCGACTCAGTCTGGAGAGATGATTGTTTGCACTAACATACGTGCAATCTACTGCAGTAGCCTGCGTAGTAGGCGCTCGGAAGTAACGGGGCGCGCGAGGGAGACACGAGCGGGCAAAGGGAAATGACTTTCATGGGCCTCTCGAAAGAAGGATTATGCAGTCTTTCCATGATGCATTGCGCCGTAATATATTATCGAATTGGTTTGTGACGTCATCACTTTCAAAATGGATGCATTGAATAATGAAGGCGCTCCCTCTTCCCTCGCGTGTCTCCCTCGCGCTTTCGGTTTTTTCTTGTACCCACTTCTTTCAAACTATTAGGGAGCTTTAGCATCGACGACGGCAACGGCAGCGAAAACGTCAGTTTTAAAATGAATTCCCGTTTTTTCAATCTTTCTCGCGTTTATTTCAATTTGCTGAAAATGGCAAGTGTAGGCGAATTTCCCTGGAGTTGATTTCTTGAGGACCGCACTCAAGTTTAGAGAGAGAAAAAGAGATTCGTCGTCGCTTGTTTACGTCCTCTATAAAACTTGCAATTAGGCATTTTCACGTCGTAGTCGTGCAAGGACGGTAAAGAAATGTACAAAAAAGCGTGATGCACGTGCAAAGTTGTTGTTTTGCGTAATAAACCTATTGCTTTTTTGACGTCCTGGTTGCCGTCGCCGTCGTCGTTGCTAAAGCTCCCTACTACTATACTGAGAAAACGGCTGATCATATCCCCAGCTCTGGTGCACACAAGCCAGACATAGAGAGAGATACTCACGTTTCTTCTGACCTTGAGCAAGAAGAGATAAATCTTCTCTTGCCTTGAGATATACATGTGTGTAGTGAAGAAGTAAAAGGGTTGTAAATAAAAGCCGGCGAGCAAGCTCTCCGGGAGAGCTATTAAGCCTTAAAACTATTTCGAACGAAATAATACTCAAAGAGAATAATTTAATCCATTTACAACATATCGAATGTAATGAAAACCATGATAGTGCCTAATTTTCGCCATTCTTTTTGTAGTCAAATAAATGTTCAACTAACAACAAAGTCAAGACATGTTTAAGCACTGTTCAGTTAAACAGCCTCACAGAGGAGCTGTCGCTAGAAAATTCACCTTCTAAATCCTTTTTGCCGGATGTACAATTCGTCTTACCTGTCAAGTGATAAAAATTTACCCTTGCGCTGCCGGTGGATAGCGCTATCCAGCTTTTGAACCACTGAGGCCAGAGGACTCTGGGGTCGAGATTGAATGAATAGCCACTCTTGTAAAGGCGCGAATCAATAAAAGATGGTTATACCCAGATAACCGTTTCGCGACCTTTCTTATATGGGGTCTTTGTCGGGTTTTCATATACTGCGGGAAAAGGAATCTCCCGAGGAAAATTAAGGTGGTTATTTCACAAAAAAGCGGCCAAACTCGGTACTCGCCGCGTGCAGATTGTTTTCTACGCACAAATTTTCACAGTAGCTTGTCCATTGGTCGTCTTTTTCAGGGATTCAAAACCCGAGATATAAAATATCTAAAACACGTCCCAGAATCCAAAACACTTCCCAGAATCCATAACACTTCCCAGAATCCAAAAACACGTCCCAGATCCAAAAACACGTCCCAGAAACACGTGTTTTGGATTATGGGAAATGTTTTTGGATTCTGGGACGTGTTTTTGGATTCTCGGAAGTGTTTTGGATTCTGGGAGGTGTTTTGGATTCTGGGAAGTGTTTTTGGATCCTGGGAACTGTTTTGGATTCTGGGAGGTGTTTTGGATTCTGGGAAGTGTTTTGGATTCTGGGAAGTGTTTTGGATTCTGAGAAGTGTTTTTGGATCCTGGGAAGTGTTTTGGATTCTGGGAAGTGTTTTGGATTCTGAGAAGTATTTTTGGATCCTGGGAAGTGTCTTGGATTCTGGGACGTGTTTTTGGATTCCTACGAGCCACTGTACATAGTCGCTGTTTTATTACTTTTAACGTCCACACATTTATTTCCTACAGTATTTTACTTTTTCTAGGTAAAAGGCCTTATCTTCCGAAAAAAAAGGCTCATCGTTTTAAACCGCACCAACGACGGCGAAAGTCAACCAAGCAATGGGCTGAATAAGAAAAACAGCTCTGCAGGTGCAGCATACTTTTTTTATACATTTCAAGGTGGTCGCTGCACGACTATCACGTGTCCCCACGGACGCCGCGATTCGTTCACACGCCGCCCTGGGACATATTTTCATGAGGTCGCGCAGCGAGCTGGCGAGCGACGAAGTCTCGTGTTCGTCTTGTTTCGCATAGATTTGGATCATGTTATAAATTCACGCGGGAAAAAAATGATTGACATATGCCGTGTCGGGATCGGCGTGAAATATCGCTCACTGTCCTATTAGTCAATTGTCATGACGTCACCAGTGGAATTTTCGACCGGTAAATTTCGCGCCAAACAGGTGTGAAAAGTCCTTTAAAGTGGCATAACCAACCAGGAAAGAAATAAAGGACTTTTAGAAAGTCTAGAGATGACCTGGGCCATTACATGGAACCAACCTGTATTTAGAATCAAGTTCTATCCAGGCGATACCCTGACTCCAGAGGTCCGTTCTCGAAATACCTAGGATGAAATACACCGAAGTGCTTTTTACGGTTTAGTAAAGCTCCCCAGACGCTGCGAACTATCCGAAATTAGGAAAGAAAAAAAATAATCATGCACCCAGGCAAGCAAGGGCCGCGCAGCGGTGAGATCACTCGCCTCCCACCAATGTGGGGCGGGTTGGAAAATCCTGGCGTCGATGCGAAACGTGGGTTGAGTTTGCTGTTGGTTATTTCCCTTGCTCCGAGAGGTTTTTCTCCGGGTATTCCGGTTTTCCCCTCTCCTTAAAAACTAACAATTCTAAATTTCAATTCGATCTGGTAACACACGGTCACGTTTTAACGAGTTCTCATGAAACTCCTAAGTGCTCCGTGGGTAAACAAATTACAATTACAAAATTTATTGAGACGACACGGGCTTTCGGAACTAACGTAAACACACGGTGAAGACGTTTTCGCTTTCATTCTGAATTTATTCCTTACAGAAAGATTTGCGACCGACGGTACGTTCTCGTGACCGTCGTTGCGCCGCTTTATGCGGCCAGCAAGATTGAATTCAAGGCGGTTAAAACCGCTTTTAACTATACAGCCTCAAACACAACAGTATTTACAACATAGAGCGGTTTTCATTTGAGTGTCGAAAAGTAATTGGTTTTGCACTTTCTACACGATGCGATTGGCTTAAAAGATTCGCGCCACCTTTTCATCCAATCAGAAGTAAAACCAAAGCCAATTGTGACGCGCTCGCATGCATTTTCCCGCGCTTTGCGTCAGCCGCATGTAATTACTTCGAGTTTTGATTGGTTCAATGTATTGTCTGTGTCCTATGTGATTGGCCAGAGTAATTACTTTGGTTTTGGTTTTACGACACTCAAACGAAAACCGCTTTTAACTATACAGCCTCAAACAAAACAGTATTTACAACATATCGGTAAGAGTTTCGCACAGGCAGCCCCAACGTTTATCATGCATGCACAGTCTCAAACTATACGCCACTTGCACACTCCCATTATGCACCTTATTTGCCCCCCAAAATTTTGCATAACCTTTGTTTCTGATTTCTCCTGGGCATTACAGCCGTCCCAAGAGAAATTGAAAATAATGCTTATGCAAAATTTTGGGAGGGAAATACAGTGCATTATGGAAGATGTGAAAGTGGCGCACAGTAATTTTCTAGGACTTTTAACAACTCCTCTAGTGGGGCTAATTTAACTCCTTACAGTGGAGTTATTTTTTTGGGAGTTTAAAGAACTCTTTTTCAGGAATAAAAGTGACCCCAGATATTGAGGAGTTAAAATAACCCCAAAAAGGAGTTATCCTGTACCAAAAATTTTTACTCCACTTTCAGAGTTAAATGAACTCCAAAAAGAGTAAAAACAACCCATGTAAGGAGTAAAAATAACCCCATTTCGGAGTTATTTTAACTCCAGACTGGGAGTAAAAACAACTCTTTTTCAGGAGTAAAAATGACCCCAAATTCGGAGTTAAATTAGGAGTTAAAGTAACCCCCCAAAAGGGGTTATCCTGTACCTAAAATTTTTACTCCATTTTGGGAGCTATAATAACACCCTAAAAATCACGGTGCGTATTTTCTATTTTCGAATCCCCATAATACATTCTGTTTGCCCGCCACCCCCCTCCCCCGAACGAAGTTTTGTATAAAATTTGAAAACAATATACTAATGTGTTTCCGTTTGAAACGAATCAATTTGAAAACGCACTGAAAGTGATCAAAACGAAAACGCATACATATTGTAATAGTGTGGTCGATAGAAAACGCATCAAAATGAAAACGATGACCGAAAATATCACAGGCGCATGTGATTTTAGCATGCGCATTGAGTTCAACTTACGTCACAACGTGCAATTCAATCGTTTTCTGACGTTCAAGTGAGGACAGTCGAAAACGCATCAAAACGGAAGTGTGGACGAGGATCGATCGATGCGTTTTCGAGGACAACGTATTAGTGTGGACAGGACCTTGGGAGCGAACGGAGTGTATTTGGAGGGATTCGAAAATGGTCATTTTCAAAAAAATAAACTACTAAGAACGTATTAGAAACTTGCACGTATAATAAATGCGTCAGGGAAGAAGAAAAAATAGCTATTTTTACTTCTTCCCTTCCCATGGGACCGCGCGCGCGCCTCAACTAAATTCCCAATCTTCTCTCACCCCAAAAAACACTTAAATAGCGACTGGGTAAGAGTCTGTAAATGCGTGGAGCAGTGTGGAAACGTGGCGAGCAAGCTCTCCGGGAGAGCTATTAAGCCTTAAAACTATTTCGAACGAAATAATACTCAAAGAGAATAATTTAATCCATTTACAACATATCGAATGTAATGAAAACCATGATAGTGCCTAATTTTCGTCATTCTTTTTGTAGTCAAATAAATGTTCAACTAACAATAAAGTCAAGACACGTTTAAGCACCGTTTAGGTAAACAGCCTCACAGAGGAGGTATCGCTAGAAAATTCACCTTTTACATCCTCTTTTGCCGGATGTACAATTCGTCTTACCTGTCAAGTGACAAAAACTTATCCTTGCGCTACCTGTGGATAGCGCTATCAAACTTTTGAACAACTGAGGCCAGAGGACGCCGGGGTCGAGATTGAATGAATAGCCACTCTTGTAAAGGCCCGAATCAATAAAAGATGGTTATGCCCAGATTATCGTTTCGCGACTCTTTCTTATATGGGGTCTTTGTCGAGTTTTCATATACTGCGTGAAAAGGAATCTCCCGAGGTAAATTAAGGTGGTTATTTCACAAAAAAGCGGCCACACTCAAGTCAGTTTCTGCCGGTACTCGCCGCGTGCAGATTGTTTTCTACGCACAAATTTTCACAGTAGCTACTCCATTAGCGTCTCTTTCAGGGATTCAAAATCCGCGATATAAAATATCTAAAACACGTCCCAGAATCCAAAACACTTCCCAGAATCCAAAAACACGTCTCAGATCCAAAAACACGTCCCAGAAACACGTGTTTTGGATTCTGGGAAATGTTTTTGGATTCTGGGACGTGTTTTTGGATCCTGGGAAGTGTTTTAGATTCTGGGAAGTGTTTTAGATTCTGGGAAGTGTTTTGGATTCTGGGGAGTGTTTTGTCCTTACAAGCCACCGTACATAGTCGCTGTTTTATTGTTTTTAACGTCCTCACATTTATTTCCTACAGTATTTTACCTTTTCCAGGTAAAAGGCCTTATCTTCCGGGAACAAAAGGCTCATCGTTTAAACCGCACCAACGACGGCGAAAGTCAACCAAGCAATTGGCTGAATAAGAAAAACAGCTCTGCAGGTGCAGCATACTTTTTGATACATTTCAAGGTGGTCGCTGCACGACTATCACGTGTCCCCACGGACGCTGCGATTCGTTCACACGCCGCCCCAGGACATATTTTCGACCGGTTGAAAGTTCGTGCGTTTAAGGGTTCTGTTCAGACGTCTAACGGTTCAAAGTTCCGTGTGAACGAAGCGAAGCTATTGAACGGTTCCGTGTTAACAAAGTGGCCCGTCAAATGTTTGAGCCGGTCGAAAATTCGTCCCGTAACCCGTGAACGTAGCCCGAGATGACCTAGAATTGCTACAAGTCGACCTCTCACGAGTTCTTAAAAGTGAGCGAAGCGAGCTTCAATGCATGAGGTCGCGCAGCGACCGAGCGAACGACGAAGTCTCGTGGTCGTCTTGTTTCGCCTGAAAAGATTTGAAATATCGCTCACTGTCCTATTGGTCAATTGTCATGACGTCGCCAGTGGAATTTTCGACCGGTAAATTTCGCGCCAAACAGGTATGAAAAGTCCTTTAAAATGGCATAACCAACCAGGAAAGAAATAAAGGACTTTTAGAAAGTCTAGAGATGACCTGGGCCATTACATGGAACCAACCTGTATTTAGAATCAAGTTCTATCCAGGCGATACCCTGACTCCAGAGGTCCGTTCTCGAAACGCCTTGGATGAAATAAACCGAAATGCTTTTTACGGTTTAGTAAAGCTCCCCAGACGCTGCGAACTATCCGAAATTGGGAAAGAAAAAAAAATACTCTTGTACCCAAGCAAGCAAGGGCCGCGCAGCGGTGAGATCACTCGCCTCCCACCAATGTGGGGCGGGTTGGAATTCCTGGCGTCGATGCCATATGTGGGTTGAGTTTGCTGTTGGTTATTTCCCTTGCTCCGAGAGGTTTTTCTCCGGCTATTCCGGTTTTCCTCTCTCCTTAAAAACTAACAATTCTAAATTTCAATTCGATCTGGTAACACACGGTCACGTTTTAACGAGTTCTCATGAAACTCCTAAGTGCTCCGTGGGGAAACAAATTACAATTACAAAATTTATTGAGACGACACGGGCTTTCGGAACTAACGTAAACACACGTTGATGACGTTTTCGTTTTCAATCTGAATTTATTCCTTACAGAAAGATTTGCCAATATTTGACAAATTTACCAACGTTACGTTTTCCAGACCGTCGTTTCTAATCAAAACCAATACTTGCGCCCCTTTTTCAAGCCAGCAAAATTGGATTCAAGACAGTTAAAACCGCTTTTAACTATACAGCCTCAAACACAACAGTATTTACAACATATCGGTAAGAGTTTCGCACAGGAAGCCTCAACATTTATCATGCATGCAGTCTCAAACTATACGCCACTTGCACACTCCCATTATGCACCTTATCTGCCCCCACAAAATTTTCCACAACCTTTGTTTTTGATTTCTCCTGGGTATAACAGCCGTCCCAAGGGAAATTGAAAATAATGCTTATGCAAAATTTTGGGAGGGAAATACAGTGCATTATGGAAGATGTGAAAGTGGCGCACAGTAATTTTCTAGGACTTATAACAACTCCTCTAGTGGGGCTAATTAAACTCCTTACAGTGGAGTTATTTTTTGGGAAGTTATTTTAACTCCAAAAAGGAGTTTTAAGAATTCTTTTTCAGGAATAAAAGTGACCCCAGATATTGAGGAGTTAAAATAACTCCAAAAAAGGAGTTATCCTGTACCTAAAATTTTTACTCGACTTTCAGAGTTTAATGAACTCCAAAAAGAGTAAAAACAACCCATTTAAGGCGTAAAAATAACCCCATTTCGGAGTTATTTTAACTCCAGACTGGGAGTAAAAACAACTCTTTTTCAGGAGTAAAAATGACCCCAAATTCGGAGTTAAATTAGGAGTTAAAGTAACCCCCAAAAAAGGGGTTATCCTGTACCTAAAATTTTTACTCCATTTTTGGAGTTATAATAACTCACTAAAAATCACGGTGCGTATTCTCTATTTTCGAATCCCCATAATACACTCTGTTTGCCCTCCACCCCCTCCCCGAACGAAGTTTTGTATAAAATTTGAAAACAATATACTAATGTGTTTCCGTTTGAAACGAATCAATTTGAAAACGCACTGAAAGTGATCAAAACGAAAACGCATACATATTGTAATAGTGTGGAGGATAGAAAACGCATCAAAATGAAAACGATGACCGAAAATATCACAGGCGCGTGTGATTTTAGCATGCGCATTGAGTTCAACTTACGTCACAACGTGCAATTCTATCGTTTTCTGACGTTCGAGTGAGGACAGTCGAAAACGCATGAAAACGGTAGAGTAGACGAGAATCGATCGATACGTTTTCGAGGACAACGCATTAGCGTGGAAAGGGCCTTGGAGGTGAACAGAGTGTATTTGGAGGGATTCGAAAATGGTCATTTTCAGATAAATAAGCTACTAAAGAACGGACTAGAAACTTGCACGTATAATAAATGCGTCAGGGAAGAATTTTTACTTCTTCCCTTCCCATGGGACCGCGCGCGCGCCTCAACTAAATTCCCAATCTTCTCTCACCCCAAAAAACACTTAAATAGCGACTGGGTAAGAGTCTGTAAATGCGTGGAGCAGTGTGGAAACGTTACCTACAATATCAATTGACGTTTGAACATCAAAATAATTACAGTTTCAAAGATAATACATCACCACTTCACTACATTAAATTTACACAGTTTTAAATAAATTTAAATAAGTTAACAGAGACCACAGTGCTGCTCGACCTTGCTACTCTTAAATCTAGACTGATATACACTAGGTCTATGGCTCCCCTTAAAATCATAGATCTGGTGCATATCTAAGGCTAGTATCTAGTGCATATCTAATGCATGTCTACATATGTCTACTGAGCAGTATTTTCCTGTGGTAATGTTCATAATGCGGTGCAAAGTAGTTCTAACTTTTAGCTTTGCTGCATCACTCAGGTGGATGGCGATGTGTAGGGCACTCCTGAAGTGCTCGTTATTGTTAACTCTTCAATTCTCTCATGCACTCTATCATTATTTTTACTTCGTAATCGTTATTCATCTCTGGACTCCTCCCCGCTGTCTGTGATGCCTCCTTCCTTCTCATTCATTTCCGCTTTCTGTTGTTGCAGCCACATGTTAGCGTACACCCCACCGTCTGACACCAGCTCATCGTGTCTGCCGTTAAAAAGATAAACATCATGAAGCCGCGTCTTTTCTATTCTACGACTGTGGACGAGTCATCCAGTTACTCAAAAGTCAACAAGTCAGTCATTTACCAGGTTCCAAGTGCAAGCAAAATCAACTTACCTTCCGCGTTCAATTATTTCGCCATCGTGGACGACCAGAATCTGATCCGCGTTTATAATTGTGGATAACCTACAATTGTTACAGAAAGAGGATTGTAAATGACTCTCCGGCAATTGGCTCCTTGGAGTTCACACATCACCCTTTGCGATTGAAAATCTCGCACAACATTGTCAAGCAGTCAGAGTTTAATAAATTAAAAACCTATAGCTTGCTCGCACGTGTTTGCCAGTGCTTTTTATGCACGTGTACACACTTCCCGCACCAGGGCAGATAACCTTTATTCGACCTGTCCCATACTTTTTACTAGCAAACGGGGCATTACGTTAAATATAGGATTTGTAGGAGTGGTGTCATCGCACTGAGGACTTGTAATCAATAATCAAACGTGAACGAAGTAAAACTTCACTGCTTCTCTATTTACCTGTGAGCGACGACAATAGTAGTTCTGTTGATACACATGTTGTTTAGTGAAGCTTGAATATTACGCTCGGTTTGTGTGTCCAGGGCAGAAGTGGCCTGAAGTGATAAAACAACAATAAGTCACTTAATAAACGCATGGAAAAAACAGAGTTATGATACGCGGAAAAAAAATCTGTCCTTCAATGTCTAACCCAGTGTCGATGTTAAATACGGGGGTACGTAGTTCACCCTTTTTTCTGAAAGGTGTTTACGAAAAATCAGAACCTGCTGGCTCAACGGGTCACTTTGAACAACTCAGTGAGCTTTTTTTAAAGAGTTTTTGTCAAAACCAATCAATGCCGTGCATACTATTTAGCAATAGACGGATCTGACTGAACGGTCTCTTAACGACTCAAACTGGTCTGGCCCGCCAGTTCTGCCTAATGGTAAACGCCCTATGCAAAGTCTTTCAATTAATCCAAGACTTAACGATAACTACGGAAGAATTTTGGGCACGTCTAAGGACGACAATCGAAAGACGATTTCACTGATATCTTCACTCATCAATTAATAACAGTTATTGTCACCTGGCCCTTCAATGAAGCACAATTCCTTAGATTAGTGGTATAAATGGAACCGAAAATGTCCATTTCAGTTTANTTGTAATCAATAATCAAACGTGAACGAAGTAAAACTTCACTGCTACTTTATTTACCTGTGAGCGACGACAATAGTAGTTCTGTTGATACACATGTTGTTTAGTGAAGCTTGAATATTACGCTCGGTTTGTGTGTCCAGGGCAGAAGTGGCCTAAAGTGATAAAACAACAATAAGTCACTTAATAAACGCATGGAAAAAACAGAGTTATGATACGCGGAAAAAAAATCTGTCCTTCAATGTCTAACCCAGTGTCGATGTTAAATACGGGGGTACGTAGTTCACCCTTTTTTCTGAAAGGTGTTTACGAAAAATCAGAACCTGCTGGCTCAACGGGTCACTTTGAACAACTCAGTGAGCTTTTTTTAAAGAGTTTTTGTCAAAACCAATCAATGCCGTGCATACTATTTAGCAATAGACGGATCTGACTGAACGGTCTCTTAACGACTCAAACTGGTCTGGCCCGCCAGTTCTGCCTAATGGTAAACGCCCTATGCAAAGTCTTTCAATTAATCCAAGACTTAACGATAACTACGGAAGAATTTTGGGCACGTCTAAGGACGACAATCGAAAGACGATTTCACTGATATCTTCACTCATCAATTAATAACAGTTATTGTCACCTGGCCCTTCAATGAAGCACAATTCCTTAGATTAGTGGTATAAATGGAACCGAAAATGTCCATTTCAGTTTACAGAAAGTTCACTTGGATTCCAAGACGAGGAACGGTTTAAGGCCGATTTGGACGGTACGATTTTTGCTTACGACTATCGTGCGCGACTAGCGTACGCATGACTTCACGTCAGATCTTGTCGTCTAAATTAGACCCACGACATCCGTACGACATGTGTAGATGGTCGAAAGTCATGACGTACGCTAGTCGCAAGCAAAAATCGTACCGTCTAAATCGGCCTTAAGACTACGTTCACACGGCAACGGACGGTTGAAAATCCGGACGTTTAGGTCAGTGTTGGGTTCACACGGAACCACCTTGACCGTACGAAAATTTAGACGCCCAGCCGTTAAATTGTTCGTGAGAACAGAGCGAAAATGTTGCACAGTTCCGTGTGAACGAAGATTCCGTTCACATTTTTCAGCCGGTGGAAAATTTGTCCGGGGCCTTGTCAAGGTAGCCAAGAGGCTGAGAATTTATTAATAGTGAGTTAACGTAACAGGACGGCAGGACGAAGAGGACCGCAAATCGCTTGTGCGTGACGAACGTGACAAGGTTATTACTTGCGTATTTTGTCGTTATATTCACTAACATCAATGTTTTCTGGTCTTTAAAAAAAGGATCTGTTTTAAAAAGAAAGTGATTTTGGCTAAAAGTTATTTCAACCAAATTTATTGTCATGCTTGTCACTCTCGGTTTGCCGTCTTTTTTCCTCTCCCCTCCTGTTGCGTAAGTTCACTAATACTACTAAAAATAACCGTGCCAACGCTTCTGGTGAAAAAAAAAGTAAAATTAAGCTTTCCGAGGTGTCTACTTTCTTAGAATGCGCGAAAAATTTAAGTGAAATCTCGTCGTCTTAGTCGTCCTTTACCTCATCTAAGAGAACAAGCGGCGGATTCTTCAACAAAGTTCTCGCTATTGCCACTCGCTGCTTCTCGCCTCCGCTCAGCTTCAACCCACGTTCACCAACGATCGTTTCATATCCTGGGACAGGAGAGATGAAATAAGAAATATTCACACACGGATAAACGTATTTCCTAAAATAAGCAACCTTATCCAAATAAGCGCCCCATTCCTTCCCCTCACGCTCATATTTTAGAGACCTTTAGATTCGAGCACGAGAACGACTACGACTAGGAGATTTGATTTTAAGTCTTTTGCGCGTTCGCAAAAAATAGACACTCCGGTAATCTTTATCGTATTTTTGTCCACCAAAAAAGTTAGCACTGTTTGAAGAAGGTTTTAAAAGCCCTCTCTGATCCCAAAGTGATAAAACTTCTAACATTCAATAACTTGTTCTCACCACTACGACATTCTCGCAAAAATTCGTAGTAGAATGACGTCAGCTATCAGGTTTTCCCGCCAAAATGACGCTGGTTCACGCACCAGTACTACTTAGTATTGAGAAACTCTCGTACTCGTAGTCGTCCTCGTCTTAGAATCTAAAGGTCTCAATTCACATTATCATTATCATTAGATAACATTGACCTCAATTTGGTTGGGGTCCAGCGGTTTTAGTGAAAACAAAGGTTTGGGAGGGGTGCTCAGTCTTGCGGGCAAACCTGGTCTGGGTCATTGCTATTTAAGAATTTTCCATTTAATGGGACTAAATGCAGTTAAGGCAAGTTTAACCTTAAGACAAGACAAGGCAACGCAGGCAGTTTCTGTGCGGGGTTGCCGTTGGAGACTTCAGGGCTGTTATCTTTGCAATGCTTGCTTTGTACAGCTGATCGTTGCAGACCATTTTGCATTCGAGCATCTCGGCAGCTGACGGATTTCCATCACGCCATGAGTGCTTTCGAATAAATCCTTTAAAAAGGTATTTGGCAAATATCGGTGTCGGTGTACTTAGAAGAGCCGAAAATTCAGACAATGTTGTTGACGATGGGGGCCTTCGGACACCCCAGGCGCCCGACTTCCCAACCATACGATGCCTCACTCCCCCGCAGAGGCTCCGCCGGGTATCCCAATAAAAAAGCGAAAAAAAAAAAAAAAAGAAATCGCGCGGGGGTCTCTTTTCCCTTCCCATCATGCTCCGCGCACTTTCGTGTTTCTTGTTTCCTTCTCTCCAGCTTTCCTACGACACAACGACGGCGGCGACGGCAACGAGAACGGCAAAAAAGCAACAGGTTTATTCGTCACTGCACGACTACAACGTGAAAGTGCCTAATTTCACGTTTTGTCGAGGACGGGAACACAAGACACTGCACTTTAATACAGTCCTTAAGAATTCAACTCCAGAAAAATTTGACAACATTTGACGAACTGGAATAAGAGCGATAAAGTTTGAGGCAGAGCGAATTCACTTTTTAAGTCGCCGTCGTTGTTGCTTAAGCTCCCACAAAAGTCCTTTGCAGAGGAGAGAGATACGACAAGGTTATTTTAAAATTTGAGAAATACAGCAAAAGCAGAAAAACATTAAACACTTTATGACTGCTCCCGAGGGAAACAGTTAGTTTTGTTTCCCGAGAATCTCAATGTTTCCCGAGGCCTTAAAGTTACTTGTTATTCAGCTGCAAATTCATTAAACCTCGCTGTAACGGCGGCCGTCGGTCAACATTCGCGGGTAACAGTGCGCTGTTACCCTCTGACTTCATAGACTTTGCAATGTTGCCCACTCAGAGATTTTTGACGGGAAACAGTTTCATTGTTAGATGTCATGTAACCTCGAAGTAACCAACGAGAGCGCGCTGTGGGAAAACATTTCTGACTATATAACATGTGTTCTTACCGTTCGGGAAGGTCAGAATTCTAGAGTGCATATCTGCAGCTGACGCAGCTTCCTCCACGTCACTATCTGCAGCACCTATCCTGCCATACCGGATGTTATACCTAACATGAATAACCACAGCTACCATTAATATTACGGAGTGGAAATATCAGCCGGATAATATCAGAAGCAGGGTTATATGCTTCTGATAACATACATGCAGTCAATGTTAGTGGAGGAGACTGGTTATGAAAGGCAGAATACATCAAATATAAAACAGCAGTGCTGCAATTTTTGTTGGAATCTCCCTGACGGTGATAAAAAAAATACATGGGCGTTCCTTCAAAGGGTCCGTGGTTAGAATGCAAAACAGTCCGTATTTTTGCGTAGGTCAGGAACGCACGAGCGGTCAAACGAAAGGTCTCGAGCGAGGGAGAAAAGGAAGAATGAGACTGGCGGGCGACGCGTAGAGCGCGTGAGGCTCGCTCGCTTCGCGCCTTTTAAAAAAATACCTGATATCGTTGTTAAACAGAACCGTGTCCTGGGGAACCACGCCTATGGTCTTCCGCAGAGACTTCTGGGTAACCTAGTTCAACGCAAGATATTCATTAAAAACATGCAATTTAACGGAGCGAACATTAAGCCCTCTCCCGATCACAAAATGATAAATTTCTAACATTTGATAACTTGTTTCCGTCTCTAAGACATTTGAGAACTTTAGATTTGAGGACGAGAAAGGGTACGAGATTTAACTTTAATTTTTTTTTGCATGCTCTCCAAAAAAATACACCCGGAAAGCTTCATTTTACTTTTTTTTCACCGAAAAAGTTAGTACGGTTATTTATACTGAAGGAGGTTAAACCCTCTCCCGATAGCAAAATGATAAAACTGCTTACATTTGATAACTTTTTCCCGCCACTACGACATTCTCGCTATAAGGGAAAGTTCATTTAATATGACAAGGGGGGGGGGGGGGAGGAAG
>CALNXI010002435.1:44294-75327 GCA_942486025.1 Porites evermanni | reverse complement strand
AACCACAACCAGAAAAGCGTTTCGGCAAAGTTCCCAGCAAGAGTTTCTCATCCTTTATTTAGTTACCAGCCAGCAAATTCTTAGCCTGAGGAGCGGATAATTTGAGGAGCGGATCCGTTGGGTACTCCTGCTGGTTAGCTCGACTTTGTTACCAACGAAATTTGCGATGTCTTCTCATTTTTAAAGAAAAGTCTATAAAAACATGATATGCTCCTGCGAGGGAGACGATAACAACCCATATCTATACCCTCAGTTTAATGGAGTCGTTAGTCCAGAATCGACAAAATATAGGTTTTAAGACTCCCACAGAGTGGTTATTTTTAACTTCTCTCCAGTATAATGTAGAATTCAATCCAGAACAAAGGTAGAAATTACTGGAAGTCGGTGGGTTTTCTGAAAGCCGAAAGGTGCGGCTGTCATAATGGCGACACACTTAATTTTTATTTTATTTTTTTTATTTTATTAGCTTTGCCCTGAAGAAAACAAAAAAACAAAATAAAACAAAACAAAACAAAAACTGGGGATATGCAAACACTAGTAATAAGAACGTAACAATACACTGATAATAACTTAAATATTTGGGAAGAGACACCGCAACAGCTAAAGCCAATTACTGCGGACCCAAAAAATAAAAAGATGTAAAAGTAGCAATTTAAATCACATGCAGCAGCTAATTTCTTGGTCTAAAAACCTGACTGTGTTACATTTCAAGCAAATACTTTTGAAGCTCCTTGGAGAGTCCGGGTCATAGTTTATTGTCAGAGCCCGCGAGTAATAACCGTAAAGAACAGATTTAAAGTTCTCAAAAGTAACATTATCTAGGTCAAGTCTAATAATAAGCAGGTTCCAGATTCTAGTGTTTCTAATGAAAAAAGATTTCTGAAAGGTAGAAGTCCTGCATTTTTTAGGCACAAAAGATTGAGAGCTTGTTACTGATATACGGGTCCTTCGCTCGCATTCGCGCACGAAGGGCACAACAGACGGATCTAAGTGAATCATATTATGCGTAGCCTTGTAAAAATATACTAGATCTAGTAACTCGTGCCAGTAGCACACAGGAAGTAGGTTTACAGACATTAGTCTCTCTTTGTAAGAGATATTTGTTAAAAAAGGCAAGCAAAGAATGAATTTGGTGGCACGTCTTTGGATACTTTCGAGTTTAGAAATTAGTTCAATGCCTTGGGGCGCCCAGACCTGGGTGCATAACCAAGATGAGCACGAACTAGCCCGAGCTCGAGGTATAATGTGCGCCTTACGGAAGTACTGTGAATAAACCTAGAGTTCCTCCTAACGAAACCTAACAATTTGTTTGCTCGTGCAGCTTGGTGAGAGACTTGGGCGTGCCAAGTCAAGTCACTTAAAGCATGGGTCTTAGGGTAGACAATCACCCAACGCCCTCAGAAACAAGAATGAGAACCCGGAAATACGAAAAGCGCTAGAGCACCACCACTTTACCATACCGCCATATAACAGTATATGACACTAAAACTTTGAATAACTCGAACACCTTAAGCGGATCCCATGATGCAGTTTTCGCTGGATGGTTCCTCACTTTATGCATAGACATCGCCTCCAATAGGCCACTTCCGAGTTCCAAAAGCCCTCGATTTCAAAATGAGGCTAGGTGCAAAACTTTTCTTCTGAAAATGAGTTTTATTTGCATGAGAGTGAAAAATGATTTCCATATCAAAGGCTGAGCATCTACCCTCGTTTTGAAACAGAGGCCCGGGGGAACTCAGAAATGGCCTATTCTAGCCAAGAACCTTATGCCCTTTCTTTGGGGGGTGGGGTGGGGGAAGGCGGAACCCTGACAACGGTCCAGAACAACTTGGAATGTTAATGAAGGGTTAATGGATGTCTCGCAGTTTCTTAGCGAGGTGAACTAGGGCATACGGCCGGTTAGGCTTTGGTAGATTGTGCTAGCATAATTTTAAGCATAATTCAGCAAAGCGAGCATTATTTTAAGCTTTTAGTTCAGTTTAGCACTGCTGGCATAATCCGAGCTTTTATGCGTTGAAAACAAAAAAACCCATCATAGGTCTAGAATAATTCAGTTTGTATTTTATTTCTGTATTTTATTATATGGAGGAGAGTGTTTTAATGGGAACTAAACCACTCGTAGATTCCATACGCCACTTCATCCGGGACCCGAGTGGCGTATTTTCCGTATGTCACCTTTGTGAGTGTCGTATCGTTCAATGACGTCACGATTCTTGCCTTTTGCTTTTGTTGAATTGTTTTCTCCATATAATTAAAAGAACATTACACGTTGGCTCGAAGATTACTTAAAATACAAGAGCACCGTTCTTGTTATAGAGTGAGCAAGCGAAGCGAGTGAGCACTCTATAACAAGAACGGTGAGCTTGTATTTTATCATATCTTCTCGCCACCGTGTAATATCCTCTATGTATTTGGAAAATATTGAGGTCTGTGCTAAGGCCCATGGTCAAATATGGTCCGGCAGGCGGCAGAGGTTACCCTGTGCATAAGACTGAGACTCAGGCCACCACGCTTATGGCTAGGCGGCTCGGCCCCTCAGATGGCGTCGTCCTCGAGTACATCCACTTTCACCACTTCCAGTGCCGTACCGAGAGCTTTAATCTCTAGAGAACGTGTTCCTAATAGTAATACCGGAAAGTACGATGAAAGAGGTAACTCAGATCCAAACAACATGAGTCCTCGTGATCGAATCGAAGAAGTCCCAGGGGAAAATTTGTGTCTTCGAGGTGGAAAACTGTTTTGCAATAGGTGTAAGGAGATACTGAGCTCTAAAAAAAGCATTCTCAAAAACCACTTGGCTTCCAAAAAACGTGCCGCAGGCAAAGAGAAGTTAAAAGTGACAAAAAAGCGAGACATGTGCGCACATGCGTATTTGCCACGCTAAAGACTGAAAGACTGGAAGGTGGACTATATGAATGTTCATTAAAGTCAAAATTGAAATCAGTGTAAAATCTAAGTAGCATAATTTCGGTGACAGAGAGCATAATTTTCAGAAAGTAGCATAATTTTGGCATAATTTCTAAAATATGAGCACTGCTAAAAGCATAACCTGCTTTTTTTTCGAGCACAATCTACCAAAGCCTACGGCCGGTCCCTGTATTGCAGATGGCCAGGAATTTTTTCAGACCGGTTTTTTTGTTTCCTGCGACCCGGGGGACCCTCGGCAGCCTCTATAACTTCAAAACCGCTCATCCCACGGCCACTAAAATTACACACTATAATGTGATTGACACATCGACTTTATCTGACGTCATTATGACGTCATATGAATGAGTTTATTGGAAGAATCCAAATTTCCCTCAAAGTAGGCATAAAACGAAAAATACTTGAATAGTAAGGTCTCTAATAAAATCAAGGAAGTTGGCTGACACATAAATGATCTTTAACAATAGCAGTGATGTCATAATGACGTCATTTATTACTGAAAAAGGAACTGAAATCATCCGCCATGTTGGATCCGACATTTTGAATTATTTAAATGTATTCCATTTTACTTACAACTAGTAAAAATCGAGGTATTTTAACAGAAAACTTAATCTGAGTATAAAAGGATGCTTCGGAGGCCAAAAACTCAGCAAAATATGAAATTCCGAGAGAAATGAACACTGTTAAAAACTTAACTCGGCATCTGCCATTTGGTCATATTGAACTCATGTTTGTTCTCAAACTAGTCACTAAAAACCGTTGATTTCATTAACAGTTACAATACCTTTGATAAAATAATGCCAAATAAAGTGTAATGTAATAATACAATCCGCAAAAATAGAAATAAAACCCATTTTTCGAGAAAATGCATATTTTGAAAAACATGGTGGTCAAAACTCGATTGCCATGGTAACAATAATATTGACGTACACGTCACGGTGACTTTAAAATGTTCCCAGATAAGTTTTAGGAAAATTCGCCACGTTTAATTTGGTGGTCCTAGCTTAAACGGTTTTGAAGTTCATTGTTCAACTTTTTAGTCAGAGATGACCATAGCTCATCATCTGATACCAAGATCACATTTTAAGCCTTTTTGCCTGAAAAGGCAAAATTAAAGCCAGTGGAATTGCAACCTTTTTCTTTCTTGCAGGACCGTGACACAATCCGTTTCATACAAGATACATTTCCGCAGCTGTCGTTTATATTCGTGTGTAACAAGATAGACACGTCAGCAGAAGCAAAACAATTCGACAACAGAAGTTCTGATGAGATCGATTCTGAAGACGAAGAAACGACAATAGAATTCGATAAGCAGAGAACTGTCTTTTCCCAGTTACAGGATCACGGCCTCATAGATGAAGACGATTCATATGAAACATGCTGCTGCTTTTACGGAATATCAGCACAAGATGTTCGAGAAGAAAGAACACACAAGAGAAGTGGCAAAGCAACAGAGGCTTTCGCCAGGTTTGAAGAGGGATTGTTGACGATGTTAGACGAAACTGTCAAACTGCAGGCCAAACAAGTGGTAAACAAGCTGATTCTCTTCCAAATGGCTCTTGTTCAGGCCATAGAAATGAAAAGGGAGACATTGAAATGTACACTAGGACTATTTGGAAGTTCTTTAGACTATGATTTCGCTAAAAGTATCGGAAAATCATTGCATGACACATTGATGTCCGCTGTTGCAAACAAAGACAAACTGGGAATGCTGGTTAACTGCAATCTCATAAATCTTAAAGAAAGATTTATGTCAGCTGCAGAACGATATCAATATCGCGAAATAAATAGTGGTTCGACAGCGCCTGAGCTTGAAGCAAAGGTATATTATCTATTGCTGATGAAGGATTGCGAGGACGAAGAAAGGCCTGAGTTTTCCCCTCAAAGAGAAGACGCCCCACTTTTGCAGTTCTTGGCCAGTATGAAAGCAGCAATCCTTGATAGGGCCTTTAATGTTTTGAAACGTGTTTTAGAGGTTTTCTTAAAAGGAACAACCGACCACATTGAAATTCATTCAAGACGAATTTGCAATCTACTTGTAGAAGTTGCATACGAAGTAGCATATGGATCAGGACTGCTTAAAACACAGAGTTCCACTGTGCCCCAAACGAATGTTGGCAGGCTAAACCTCATAAAAATGACAGTATTCGTTGCGTTAAGGAAAATCTTGAAAAAGCTGTTGACGGAAGGCATATCTCACGAGATGACTGAGTGGAGATCTGTCACTAATCTGGAGGACCGGCAAAGCAGAAGAAAAATTATGGAACAGTTATTTTCAAAATTAAACAGCAATGCCATCACTGAGTCAATTTGTGCCGCCTGTACGAAAAGTTTGGAAGACATGCATGATGCCTTCCTTAAAGTCATTGATGATCTCAGTCAACTGAGTTTCCCTATCTCAACCAAGACCTCTAAACAAATGGAGGAAATGGCCACATTGTATGTCCCCACAGTGAGGCACCTTGTCGTGAAAGCTCTTGCTTTGCAGTTCCTGTTAACCAAGGGACCACTGGTACTGGGTCCAGTTCTGAAAGTCACAAAACATGCTCAGCTTCATGAGTGTGCTGGTTGGGCAGAGGAATCGACCAGTGGTGCATGCGTGGTGAAGGTGATCAAAGAGGAAGAAGTGGAAGCAGAAGTGTGGGAACAGACGTCAGTAGACCTCTTTAACACCAGGTAAGCAGCTCTTTAGTTTTAAAGTACATACATACATACACATATATAAACATGCATACATACATACTTTGAGTAGGTTTAGGAGGGCAGCCATAGGCTGATGTGGGCCTACTAATAAAAGTACAAATAATTACAAAATAGAGATAACAAGATAGACAAGAAATAAAACTATTTACAAAATTCAATTAAGATGAAATTAAAATGTTAAAACTAGATTACAATTCTTTCATTGATTAATTTTAAACTAGAGCCAAAAATAGATTAAAAATAGATAAAAACCCTTGACAAAATCGTGCTCATTACGGTAATTCCGTAGCTAAAGCAATTACTACGAACACTGCAAGAGTTACTATAACTAGTGTATTTTCCCACCACTAAGATGAATCATGACATTAATATCGATATTACCTTTCACTGCTTCATATTGCCAATACCTTTTTCATTCGAGGACACCCAGAGTAGTATAGTAGGGTGAAAACACAGGAATATCATTAACGCCGCTGTGGTGGTGGTGGTGGTGCAGGGAAAACAATAGAAATGTAGAAAAGCAAAAAAGGAAGGCGGGAAAAAGAAAAATTTGTTTTTGGTGGTAGAAAGGGCTTGTTTGCCTTCATCCTCATTAAATACGTACGATTTGCGCGCCAAGAATTAGTGACTGATCGGAACAATTTGTTGGACAATGAAAGCAGCAGGAAAAAAGAACTTGCATAATCACGTTAGTCTGCCGGGGAAGGGAGGGGCGTACTCCCTATGATGGCCTATACGGGGGGCTCCACCCGAAAGGGGTATCGTTTTCAGGCTTCAGGTATATGAAAGGGTAGGGATTTCACTAGTTGAAGTATATAAAGGGGAGGGAAATCTGTCATTTGGGTCTGTGAAAGGGCCCAAAAGGGCTAACAGATGAATTTTATGGCTTTATAAAGTCCAGAAAACGTTCTATTTTTGTGATGTGCATTTACTACAGTTAAAAGGAATGCAAAGTTCTAAACAAGGTATGTGAAAGGGATACCTTTTTCGCGAAAAATGGTATATAAAAAGGTAAGGGTTTGGACCTCGGGGCGGAGCCTCCCCGTAAAAAAAGATCTATTCAATTAGAGATACACAAAAGGGAAGATAATGAGAATCCACCGCATTTTATTTATGAGATAAGACAAAAGGCTGTTACGTCATCGGCGGTTATGTATTTCTGCGCAAGTTAGTGAGATTCCTGCGCAAAAAACGCAGAAAAACATCTCTATTATACAACTAGGTCCCAGTCAACCTCGTCCCCAGGGCTTTTCCCTTAAAAAAAGGGTGGAGGGAAAAGCCCTGGGGACGAGGTTGGGTCCCAGTGTTTTTTTTCGGAGAGAATACATCATACCTCCTAAGTATATCCCTCCTAAGGGATCCCTTAAGTGGAGTCAATATTTCGGGGCTCATTCAGTCCAAAACAGTATTTTCGTGTGCCAGGAGCCGTCATCCCGCGTGTGTTTAGAGTAAAAATCACTCGAAATAAAGAGTAAAAAATGTTCAAACAACCTCCAAACGGGATTATTCTGTAAGTAAGATTTTTGCTGCACTTTTGGTGTTGAAATAACTCTTTTAAAAATTGTTGTGCAACCGTCTACCATCATTTTTATTTCAGTTTCTATCTATACTCTTGGTACTGACCACCAAAACCATTACCATCACCGTTTCACGACCACCTGCCACTTATAGGCCATGTTAGAATAAGCGGAAACTGGTACGACTTATGACCGCAAAGGTTCTAGGGATCATTTGGGGTCCCAAATGTCAGTTGTCAGTAAACCCCATCTAGACCCCAATCCAGTCCTCATCAGATCCACCACGCGAATAATGCTAGCGTTATATTCATAGGCTAATAAAGAAAAACTTGGTTTGTGTACTGCATGTGTACTTTATTGACAGGGAGATACAGTCAAGGATTGGGGAACCACATCGTAACCTTCTCCATGTCCATGGCTGGTTAATACCTGAGCCCGGGGTTATTCATGTTTTAACGGAAAAGGCCGATACAGATGTGACCACCGCCCTTCAACAGGGTCAGCTTTCTCTGAAGACCAGAATGAGGATAGCATTGGATGTAATCAGTGGGGTAAAGGCGGTCCATAAGGCGCGTTATATACATCAGGACATCAAGGCAGATTCAGTTTTGGTATGTTAAGGAAACGTTAACTTTTTCTTGGAGGAAGTCGTTGGTTGGAGAACGGAGAAGTGATGAACAGTTATTTGCAAAACGGGTGTTTATATTGAGCTGGCAGTTAACATATTAGCTTAAGTTATCTTTCAAAATACCAAAATCTAGATTTGAACCAAACAAATTGAACTGCAGGAAAGCACTGATATTCAAAAGCAAAGATTCTAAAGTACAACTTTGATTGACATGTAGCCTGCTGTCCCAGGCTCCATGATAATGTTGCAGTCGTTTAGTTATTTTTCGCGAGTACGTCCCCACCATCTGACAGCCTCGCAAAGGCTAACTGACATGGCGTTAATAAGACTTACAAAAATTTAGCCGCAGGGGAAATTTTAAAGGGGAGTCGACGACTGTCGATTTGCTGTCAATCTTTAAATTTATTGCATAATAATTTTGTTTCTCAGTGAGGTTTAACTGTTTCTGTTCTGTGAGCTTGAGATGGCTAATATTGTGTACCTTTTCCGTATAGTTCAACTAACAACCCACCCTTGAATCTGACCACTAATTGTTATTTATTTTTATGTTTACTTGATAACAGCTGATGAGAGACGGTACAGCAAAGATTAATATGACTAAACCTGAAAAGCCATTTGAACGGACGCGGCAGGGAACACCTTTTCATATCTCATTAGAGATGCATAAAAACTATGGTAAAGGTCTGTCAAGCGACTCGTCTTACGACATCTATGCGTTTGGTGTCCTGCTTTGGGTGCTTTGCGAAGGATCTGGGACGCATCGACCCCGAGCCTACGAGAGGTACAGCACTATCGCGGCCATGAAGCTGGCAGTTGAAAGGGAAATTTATCCAGAACGCCCTGTCGACACCACTGATGCTTGCTGGGAATTGATGATGAAATGTTGGCGCCAACGATGCATTTTGACAGCGGATGACGTTTTGAAGGAGATGGAGGAAATATTTCATAATTGCGTTCAATAATGGCAGAGCAACTTGTGATGAACTCAATAAATTATGACATTTTGTTTCAGTAATTTAAAAAGATATTTACGTCACAGATAGTAGTCTGCTACACAGCCGTTTTTAGTGTCGTCACGCAACGCTCCTCCCCTGACTAACGGCTGCTGAAAATCGAACCGCATTCCTTTCCCGCGATTAGCCAATTAGAATTCAGTTCCCATTTTCTGGAGGAGCGTTGCGTGACGACACTAAAAACGGCTGTGTAGCAGACTACACAGATAGTTGAAGATTTCAAAAGTACAAAGTGTGCTATCCAGCTCTTAGATATTCGTTGTAAATTCAGACGGCATGTTGTGAGAGTACTTCAAATTCTGCGGATGCTTCTGAGAGTTATAGTCGTTTCGTTATCTGCGTTATTAAATCATAGAGCTATGAATAAGGGCCAGCTTCATTTCTTTATAACTGAGGGTGCTGGAAAACGTCCGTTTTTAAGGCGTATTTTTTTATTGCAGGGATATATATATATAAGCAAATAAGCAAAGTCAAATAAAGGTGTACTGTACTTGTATGCGTTTCATTTGTGAGCTATTGGTATTCAACCAAAGTTGGTTCATGTTGCTTAGCAACAGCTATGACGTAAACTGTAGGTCGGGTCAAGTAACGGAAATAAGGTTAAGAACTGGGATGTGGGCGGTTTAGGTAACACCTCCAATACAATGATAACGATATCACGACATGCATGCATCGAATGAGTCTGGTGACATCCAATGAGTCTGGTGTCTGGTGAGCCTGGTGAGTCTAGGTGTCGTCTATTAGTAGGCTACTTGTAGCCAGCTAGAAGATTTTGACACGTTAACAAAGTTGTTCATTCATTTATTTTTGAATCTAGAGTACTTCGCGTGACTTGCATACGATGGAACGGACGGAACGCATTCAGCATGTAAGATGCACGTGCACCGGTTAGACTTCAAGTCGAGGCTGCAGGTATGAGACACTGCAAGTACTGGTGACCGCAACTATTCAGTGACTATTGTTGAGTTCTGCTGAGTCAGAGTCTCTTAGACCCGGCTTATGGCTTAAGTACTGATTCATTTCGCTTGTTTAAAAGAACATTTAAACGATTTATTTAATTCTTATTACGAATTGCATTGTGTACATCTGATGAAGGTAATAACCTGCGCCGTGAGTAAATGAAATGTATTTATTTAATTAAAGCGGCATTCAAGACATAAATTATATGATCCCGGAAACAAAGCAATTACCATAACAAGTTCTGTGCCAATCAATAGAGATATTTACATGAGGCGTATATTCAGTAAAGTGATCCCAGGTAACGAAATAAAGGACTTTGCTGACACTTCTATTGTTTACCGATCAAAATAAACCGGGTGAAAAAGAATACGAGCGAATTCCGACCAAGTTAACCTTGAGACGCCGGACATATCACGTTTAATACTGCACGAATCTATTTTTCTAACTTCTTCTAGAGCGGTATTAGTGAGAGTACTACTGAGTAAAAGTCTGTTTATACCTTCATTTCATCATGCTGAGAGAACAAAGAGATAAACCATGGAAATCAAGAAACAGTATCCATTCGATCTGCCATCCAAGCCGTCTGTTATGAAATTTCTTCCCGGAATTTTTGTAATGGATGATTTTAAACGGTCTAAATCCCCTTTAGGAAGATGTCTGGAGAAACGCCAGTGGGGCAGTGAGACTGATATTCCACAATCTTCACTGCCACCGATTTCAAGCAACGACACGAGAAAGAACAATAACTACAAATGGATACCGAATAACAGCAGTGGGAAACAATTGTATTCCAACAGACCGCCGACTCCCAGTCCGGGTAGAAACCCTGATTCAGTCTTTTCTTTCGGTAGAACATCCAGAATTTCACCTTCTAACTTATCACATAGGCTCTCTCTCAGCTTGGATTTAAGGCCGATTATTGGTGGTGTTGACCTGCGCCGGCACAGTGCTGGATTTGCGGATTCTTCTCCCGAAGTTGAATACAGTCCACGACTGTGTGCACGAAGTCTTCCACCGAGTCCAAGGTTGCATCGTAACCAGAGGATTCACCATCGGAATTTAAGGCGAATGTCGAGCGACTCTGAACAGGGTGACTCAAAAGAAGATCGCATCATAAATTGGATACGTGATGTCTCAGAAAAAACTCAAGGTCACTCTCAAACTCAAAGCTTTGACGATGACGAAGAAACTTTGTTTAATTACCCTATGGAGAAAAATGACGATTTAGGTTTTAATAGTGTTAATGGCCTTCCTGTGATTCAAGAAGGCCGAAAAACTTAGCAATCTTTAATAGTTTTGACAAAATTTTGCACTGGGGTTGAGTTAATTGCTCATATGAAATCCCTACTAAAGTAGACGACTTTGGAAATAAGCTATCAGTGACGGCGTACCGTTCTTAGAAGGATAAATTAAACCACTTCTGTGTGTCTGGGCTTTTTGTGTGGCCGGGATTTGGCCGTATCTTTCCAATTATAAGCACCTGTGGCTTTCCGCGAACCATGGAATTGAAACAAAACTAAATATACCGGCATGTAGTGTGCAGAACACCTTGACAATTGTGTATTGATCCAGTGAAACCCTTTTTAAAATTCATAGGGTTACATAAGTTTGTTACAAAGGAACAATTTTGCTTTTGGCTTGCTAAGTATGTGTGAGCAACTTCTGCCTGCTGGAGTCAGTCAGAGTTTTTCTGCGAATTAAGTGTCAATTCGAACTGACAACGGCTTTGAAGCCTATGTATGGAGGCAACTAAAAATGGTGGTGGTTCTTAATACACATGCAAGCTTGTACCTTGTGGTCTATACCATAAAAATCGTTTACCACTATTTTCACAGCTTCACGAAAACGAGACCTTCGAAATCAAGACAACTTGGAAATAAAATTCCATCAATCAAACGGTAAAAAGAGCGCCAGCTTTCGCCTGCTGGCCACCCTTGCGATCAAACCGTTTGATTGATAGAATTCCACGGAATTCTGTTTTCCAAGTAAGAGTTTGGATCTCGGAAGACGGTCGTAGTCAAAACAGAGGTAACAGTTCCTTCAAGGGAAATAACTTTTTAGGTGTGAGTATTGAAAAAAAGATTTAAAAGTTATTTTGGAACGAGATAAACTGCTACGATATTTAGTAACGGTCATGTTCATAGTTTCTTGTTAATTTTCATCGTCTCACCAACCTATTTTTCTGAAAAGGGACAAAAAGATATCAGAAATTAAACTCTTTTATTACTCCAAGAATACAGTCCTTACTTCAGTGAGCCGTCAAATGTAGTTCAGTAATTGCATATCGCATTTGCCGGGTATTAAAGCCGGGTTTCATGCCTGACAGGAAACGAGTGAACGTCACATTCTGCCTTCGTGCTCTCTGCAGGCATGCTGGTGTTTAAACATTTACAGAAATTGCCTTTACAAGCAAGATCCTCGTTATGACGGCTTGTAAAGAAGTTATTTCTTATTTTTACCCAACCGACGATAGGCGATGGGAAAGGAATCAGTTTATTGGCATGGCGTGATTCAGCCATGTGGGTGGCGGAAAAAATCACATGTACATAATTATAAATTATGTGTGTTAGATGATGCAAATAGAAAATTGTACAAAAACTGAAGAATTCTATTGTCCGCGTTGTCGTTTTTAAATATTTACAAACATTACAGTTCTTATAGTTTAATATTTTATTACGTGCAAGCAGTACCTAATAAGGTCAAGACGCATTTCTAAGTCATCTCTCTGCTAATAAAGAATAAAGATTTATCTTGACAACTAAATATCATCTTTCGCACTTAATCACGATTCGTTATTTCCTTAAAACGGGGCTTTTTTTTAGCTGTCGACTGACTTCTTACTATAAAAAGTCTTTTTAGATCTAAAATCGATAATCCTAGTGGCAAGAGGTCGCGCAAGACCTATTTACATTAAAAACTTAAAGTCGCTAATGTAAACCGCCTACTGCTGATATACTAATTGTTTTAATGTGAATACCAATTTCAAAGGTTAAGAATGAAACCAATTGAATAGCGATTCTTTGAATAGTTTTTGTCTTTCGGTATCATGGATGAATCAGTCAAGTTCATGTTTCAGTTTTGGAAGAATAAGATAAAAAGTTATATTTTTTCTGACCCTTTTTAAAATTGTTCTTCTCTGCAGTTTTATCTTTCTTCGATATTTCTGTTGAAGCACTGAGGCGTTATTTAATAACATTTGCATTTTCTCTCAATAAAAGGCCTAATGATTTCCAAAGCTGATCAAAGACAAGGAATTATCCATCACTCCATTTAATAAATTAAATAAACAAAGGATTTTGTTTCTAAATCCGTGCAAAGCTTAGCACGACCACACTGTAGGATTTCATCAATCGCAGACTCCAAAAGTGAGAACCACCTTATAAAGCATAGTAAACAGTACCACAAGAAAGTAGTGCTCAGCAGCTTTCATTTGAATGGTCACACTTTAGGATTTCATTCACAGACTCAAAAGTTAGAACCACCTTGTACAGCATAATAAACAGTACCACAGGAAAGTACTGCTCAGTAGCTTTCATTTGAATGGTCACACTTTAGGATTTCATCCACAGATTCAAAAGTTTCAAAGAACGATCTAGCACTGCATAAATGACCAGTAACATGGATTATGAACCTTTATTCACCTCTTAATTCACCCTCTTACGTCCTTCAATTGCTATATTCATGAGCGCCTGCTATATTATATTAAATAAAAAAAATTAAATAAATACGTTTTCTTTAACAAACTGTAGTTATAAAATCCTGCAGTACAACGGAAAACAAAGTTCAACATGATAATATCATTAAAATGGTATTAACAGGATGAACAATATATTCCATGACAGTATTCTGGTTGTCTTACTAGCTTTATATACAAAGTATTCTGTTCTTTTTTTTCACTAAGATTTACTTGCGTACATATTTTGACGCTTTACGGGCTAAGTATAGGTAAAGATTTGTATAAAGTATGACTATAAAACATTCCTTGTAAAACATTTTCCTTAGTTGGTCAATTTTGATTATAAAATCTATTGGCAGAGTTTCTTACTGTGCTTTTATTCTTCAACTTTTCATAAAACTAAAATTATTCTCTTATATTGGCCAGGAAGTGGACGAAATGGCTATCCAGTATTGAATTTGTAACCAAGTGGAGGATGTCAGTCTTGTATCTTTAGTCAGAGTCATAGTCCGGGGGTCTCGTCCAAGGCTGACTCCTGAACAACTCCGCGCCTAAAACAAGAAAGATTATCTGAATTTATTTGCTTAATATTTATATACTTAGATTTGCCAATTTTGGCAAGGACAACTCAACAGCATGACGCCAATGACTGCGGGCCCTATCCCCATGACAGATAGACCACACCCAACTGGGGGTCAACGAGGCCTTGTACGTAGCTTTATATAAATGTAGCACAAAGAAGAGAAGAGTAAAAGAAAAGCAACTTAGTCGATGTAAATGTTGAGCCAGTTGTTAGTACAAGGAACTCATTCCCACGAAAGCTAAAGCCAAGCCCATATTGATTTACAAACCACCTTGAAATCTTTTATTCTACAGGTTCATCAACTTCAAGTTAAAGGAGCTGTGTCATGAAATTCAACCAAATTAGGAAATTACAAAATGGCCGTTGAATCAAGAGAAACATAAAAATAACCGCTCAAAACTTTAAAGGAAGGTTAAAATAACATAACAGATACAACAGATGTCACGGATGGGCAAAACTGAAGAAGATTGAAACGGATTAAAATTAGGATTTTTGAAAACTGTACAACCTAACAGTTTTTCAAAGTTGATCCCTGCTGCTTGCAACTTCAAAAATAATGCTCAGGAGACTCTGATTTTGTCATTTACATGTAATTTCTTTGCTTACTTAAAGTTCCATAGCGATTGAAGGCGAGTAATTGGCAAACTTAAACAAAATGAACTGGACTGCCGTGACATAGCCCCTTTAACAGCTTTAAAAAATGTACCCGTACACGTGCATTTATCCAATGCCCCGAAGAATACAGGGCAGAAAAAAAAACATGCGTATTCCGCGGTATCCCAGGCTACGGGTTCTCTTCAAAATATGAACTAGAAGTATACACTGTATATGCATGTAAGTTAGTATAGTGAGTCACTCTGGAAATATTTCAGAGTATACCACGCACAAGCATCGTGCAGCTAGTATATACCTGGTAGATCTCTGACCCCTCTTGCATTTCCAAGAGACTGCGCCGAGGGTTTCAGCTCTGGGGGTGGTGGACGATTTGCTCGGACAGGAGTTATGGCTGCCTGTACTGCCCAGTCTGGTCGCCCAGATCTGCTGTTAAACTTGGTTCCTGCTGCTTCAGTTTCGGGTGCAAAATTTGCCTGAAATGTTAAAAATAACGAATGATACATTTGATACACAAACTGCATGTGTTCTGTTTTACTTAATGCGTGACTCTTGGGTAATAGTAAACTTCACGAAATATAGAACCTGTCAATGAATTTTGCGTGAATAATAACCCCGAGACTTAATTTGTCGAAAGTGTATTTCTTCTGTTTCTATCCTGTTTCACCTGTTAGTATTTTTTGTTACATCGATTTTAATCCTCTTCTAAAGCGCGTAAATCGAAATTTCTTCTACTCTGCTTGCATGCAGTGTCACTGTTATAAGCAAGTTTTTCCAGTCGGCTGTGTGCAAAATAAAAGGATTTGAGTATGATCATACAAAATGAAGTACTGTAATAAGGCTACTGTAATAAGATGGCTACCACACAGTCAACAACAAAAGTCGTATTTAGGACTACGCTCTCTGTAGCTCACTACAACAGTCGATTATTTCACCGTGACGCCACCGCTGGTTTTCCCGCGAAATGACATCTACGGACAACGCATCACTACCCAGATCTGGGTAATGGTTCTGACTGGTTGAGGCAAATTTCCCTTCTTGGCAGGACCAATGAGAAGCACTTAACAGATCTGGGTAGTGACAAGTCATCAGTAAGGAATATCTGCAGTCGTTTCTTAGACGCCATTTCGCGGGAAAACCAGTGGTAACGTCGTGAAATGTTGTCTTCTCAGGCTATACTCTCCCGGACAACATGTTCCACCTACTCTAATATGAGTTAATATGAGATGACTCATGGGCTCCTAAAGCGTTTAACTATAGTCTTACCGTAGCTGGCCGTATTCTTGGTTTGCCAGATTTAGCTGATGTTCCCTTTTTAGGCGTCTGTTCGTGTTGATCACTGTGTTCTGTATGTGAAGACATATGGCAGCGTCTTGATACAAAGAAAAACAAAAACAAAAAAAGTGTCAATGTATGTATGGTTTGTTCTCGAAAACATTGTTTACAACTGAGTCAAGCACTAGGCTGGGTTTTCTTTCTGATGCCAATTCACAGTTTTCTACAAAGTTCAAGCAGAAACAGGAGGCAAACTTCCAATCTTTCAAGTCTGGACAACGCAACGCCATTGCCTTTTTGACTTCTGCCATCTGCTCTGGTGTCCTTTTTTTGCTTTTCTTCTGTCAGCCCCATCCCCTCCTTCTCCCTTCTTGCCTTCATTTCTGTGGGAAAGTTGCATATTCCAATGCTCTGGCCTGCATATGATTTTTCTTTTTTGAAACGTATATCTCCGGCCAGATCACTGCCCTTATTATACAAACACCAGAAAATTTGTTGGAAATACATTATTGTTGACTTATAACCTCTTTATTAAATTACTATGCAAATCCCCTGGAGACGAGTTCGGGATTTTGTCACAGATGAAAAAGTTTAGGTAGACATCAGGGCTAAAAAAAATTTGGGCTGTTGCCGGTGGTATTGACTGGCCAAAGAAATTTTAGCTCAGTCATGTCTCCCTTCTGACTGGTCAATATCTTAAAATTATTATTCTAATAAGCAAAAACGTTAAGTGAAAAACGATAGTCATACTTGTCCTCATGATAGAAACCTCAGAAGTCTAATGGACAGTATAAAAATATATCTTCTTTGCTGGTCACTTATTTTTAAATGTGTCCACTCAAAATAACCTGCAAACCGAACGTTTTTCTGGATAAATGGTCATCTTGGCCAGACATTGACCATTGACTAGCCCAAGGAGAGAGCAAAAATTGGGTGCCAGGCTGGGGCCATAGGGCCCTTTTGAAGCACAGTCCTGTGAATACAATGTACTCCACCTTAATCCTTTAGGTCTCAAGACTGACCAACATCAATTTTCTCCTAACAACATCAGCAGATCATCTTTTTGATGTAGCTTTATTCACAATAAAGTCACAGTTTTCGCAACTCACTCACTCACAAATATTTTCGGCAACAAGTTGGTTTTAATAGCATGATCTTCTCCCCTTGACTCCCCCAAATGCCAATACACATGAAACCTAACCTATAGTGTTACAAAGTGATTGACATTTAGCATTATTTCCACGATATCAATTAAGGAATCCAAATATCTTATCAGTTATCACGGTTCACTATATGACTGTTCCTTGAACTTATCAGAGATCATGAGCTAATTATTTAGCAATCAGCGTTGCCATCAAACTGAAATATAATAAAGCAAAAAGGATAAAAATATACTACGAAATATGTATGCACACTATTGGCGCATAATTCCCAACAAAGGTTATGAGAGCATGATAAACTGATGTGCAGCTGTAACACTCACCTGCACCCTCCTACATGTCCTTCAGTAGTTAGCCTTCTTTTAATATCATTAGGACGAGGATCTGGACCCCTCCATGGGGGGACATCATGGCTTGCTCCTGGCTTTTTATTTGTCTTTTTAAACAAGCTTCCATGACTCTGACTCCGTGATATTGTTTTTTCAGCGGGAACTACCTTTGGAGAACCTGGTGGTGACTGTTAAAGAAAGGTTTTGTGTTTTAATTCTCATTCCTAATTATAAATTAATGATCAAGTTTACGAGAACCAATAAGTTAATAATCATGAAGGAGAAAATGCTTTGACCTTTTATCAATTTCTCTCAACCAATTCTGTATGCAATAGTATGAAGTCAGTCTGAAGCGGAGATTTTGTATTTGGATATTGGGGCTTAAAGGATAAAGTGACCAATTTGTTAGAGGTGGGAGGAAAAACATGGAAAATAATTATTGTGCTTTGAGGTAAAAAATGGTGAATTGGCTACTGTGTAGGCCAGGGTCAAAAGCTTCCATTTCAAACACAGACCAGTGAGAAGCCAGTTCCTAAAATGTCAGCTTTAACATTCTTTTATACCATATGCCATGTTAAAGGAGCAAAAAAAAAGAAATGGAGCAGCTGCCATGCAGGCAATATATTTCCTAGATTAAAGAGAGGTCCCAGGGTAAAATCTCAAAGCGACATGGCATTAAAACAGCAATGTACCACTACATGAAATGGACACAAACGACATAAAGATGGGTTAAATACTGTCAGGACAGGGCCTACTCAGGACTACAAAATTAATGCAAAATGACCGCAATTGAAATTCAGAAAGGGAGCATATGTACCTCCCTCCCTAAAAAGGTCTCTAATAGAATCAAAAGTCGATTTAAGTGTGGTGTGATTGTAAATTGGTGAAATCTCCCTAATATGGACACCAGAGGGAAAGAGATTTTTGCTTCAAAGTGGAAGGAATTGTACAAAATTTTGCATCTGAGAACAAAAGAACTTTCCCTGAAAAAGATGTGTCCATTTTGTAGAGGTAAGTTCATTATGAGATGTTTGACTGTCTCAACATTTTTTGGAGCCATTAAGCTCTGAACATGATAGCAAGATACAAGGGTGTCAAGAACAAAGAAAAAAAAAGTTCTTGTTTTAAAATAAACAACAAACTTAAGTTATTCAAAATATAAAGGCCATCTCCCTGATAAATCACCATTCAGTGGATAAGTGTTGCACTACCTATGTGCTAGATGAGGTTTTTCAAGCACATAAAGCTATCCACCTTATGTAAAAACTTAACTCAGGTTCAAACAACTGGCAGATCTTCCAGGCTTTCTCCTCTGAGGCTGGGGATATGTGAAAACAAAGCCTGCAGAGCAATCATACTCTGCACCCGTACTATTTTTCAGTAATTTCATTTTATACCCACAGGAAAACTCTGTGGAGGAGAGAGTTGAATCAGGGTTCAAAAAATACCCTGCCTATAATAATCTCAATAGTATTTTTCTTGTTTGGTAAGTACCTTATATAGCTCAACTGCCCAATAGGCAAGAAACCAGGCAAGTCATCTTCTAAGACAAGTGAATCACTAACAAACACAAGCAAGAAGTGGCCCTGAGCAGGCAAACTGTGAGAGCTGCTTCCCCAAAGGACAAGCTGGAATTCAAGCTTTTTAAGCCCTGGTTGAATACATGTTTCCTACCAGAATTTAGCACATTATGCAAAACGGAAAACCTTTCCTTTACCTTAGGCCTCATGTACTGTAATCCTCTCACACACTCAAGGTAATGTCTCTTCCAAACTCCCTGTTCATAAGGAGTCGGTACAAACGGCAATAACCAACCAAACTTGAAACACTTTGGCATCCAGATCTGATCTAGTTCAGATAAATATTTCCAAAACCAGCAAACCTGTGCACAACGACAAAGACTTCGAGGATCCAGAAATGACATGATGTACACTGTTATGACTCGTGGGAGTTTCCGTGTGAAATCAACATGAGTTATAGGAATTCTTTCATCGATCAAAGAGAATGTGTATTGTAGTTGAGAGTTCTTGCATTTTGATATCAGGATTTCAAGAATGATTCTTCTTTGAGCATCTGACCATCTGTCAAACTGAAATCATGAAATGAACAAATTTAATGAGAAGGATTTTGTTTTTCTTATGATTTCATCACAGTCATTGAAACAAAGGTGGTAAGTTTTGAAACGTGAAATGAAGTGATTCAACAGATACTTTTATTCTGATCATACAAGTGTTTGTCAGTATAATATGAGGCCTGTTGTAATTTCTCATACAAAACGCTGTAATTCGGTGGTTGTGACGAGTAAATTAGCCAGTAAATTTAAGCCAGAAAAAAAGAAGAAAAAGAAAGGTGACGCTGTGGTAGTTTATAAGATTACTGTTTAAAAGCAAGTCAAACACTACTAAATACCATTGTCAGAGCTAAAAACTTAACTGCAAAATTAATAAAAGAAATCCATTACAAAAAGGAGGTGCTTTTAGTAAGCCCAAAGAATAAATAAATGGTATTTCCTTTGTCAACGAATCCTTAACGTATGGAGCCATAAGTAAGTTTATACACTTAGCCTTGTGAAGATGACTTTTTGAAGTATAACAAGCGATTAATATAATATTGACATAACAGTGATACTGCTGTGCTCGCGGTGTTTTGTAGACGAGTTTGTACATGTAGCATGAATTTAAACTCACCCAGTTGCTGACAAGTTCTTTCCTTTCATCAAAGAGCTGCAAAATTAATTGTTTTTGCATTAATCTGTAAATATAACACAGGAGTAAACAGTGTGTTCGAAAAACAGACCTTTTCATTTAAATCTTGTTTCAGCGGGGTCCAAGAACTTTTGACGCCTGAAAGCTGATTTTCAGCTGTTCTTTTTTCCTTGATTTTCGAGGCCGATGTCGTATTTTCTTTCGCCTTGAAGCTCTTTGTCTTAGCATATGCACTGGAGGTGAAATCTATAGTTCTAACAGACATGTCAAAATAATATTCTTCTACAAATTCGATGAAAATCCACTCTAAAAAGTCGATCGTTGCAAAGTTACAGAGCAATGTTGTGTTGTCCAAGAAAACCGCTGACAGCTACAGTGTCTGCTACTGGTGGCTCAGGTAAAACAACGACTTCTCTAAAGAAGACTCTAAAGATTCTAAGCTGTTTTGTTTCTGAAATTACATTTCTTATCATTTCAAGGTAAAAAGATACCATAATTTTATTCAGGGAAATTGACATGAATTTTCTGTTAACTGAAAATTATAAGTGTACAACACAAATGCTAGCCCCAGTTTCCACTCGTCCGACCAGCAGAAATAAACAAAGATGGCGGACTCAGGTTTACTCGAAAAAGCAAGCTATGTACCCCGACCACCAGCGGTTTTGTTCTATCACAAGTCTATGAGTCAGTTGGCTCAAAGTATTTGTGAAAGATGTAGCCATGCACTGAAATCACCGATCGTAACACAGGTAGGACACGTTTCAGTCCCTTTCTACTAACTATATGGTTAATGTTTCAGCTGACGCTGTGGTCAATCGCTAGTGGACAGTGTGTTGATTGATAGTAACAGCTGTTTTGATCCATACCTATCCAACTATCACTAAATGATAACAGAAAACAGAGAAAATTCCAGAGGAATTTGTAAGAGGCATGTGGATTTTCGATAACTGGAGTGAAATTTACGTCATTATTGTTTGGCCAATGTTCCTAAGAGCACTTGACAAAGTTTTTGACATTTTTGGACATAATTTTCAAGCAGATCCAATCAAAGTCCAATACTTTTTATGAGTGTTGTCTTAACTGTAATTTGCCTCAATTTGGTACCCTTTCTGACAACTAAGAGACTTTTTCAAACAAGATACCGTATTCTGCAAGGTTCCCCCATATTGCATTTCACAAAATTCACACTTAAAGGAGTTAAAGTAACAGGGCCTTTTATAGAGTGAAAGGAAGCAACTCCCTACACCTTATTGTCCTTATAATATTCCTTCTTAGTTTTTGAATTCTTCATTTTCTGACAGTTGGTTGTCCCATATTTTGTGTCTTTTAGTTTTGCCACCATGCCTTCCCGTACCCAACTGTTAAACAGGCTGGATGTTAACTTTCCGAATTATTACAGAATAACATCTTTACTTTACCACATCTTTATTACAGAAAGGACTTCTTCAGTTTCAACAGAGTGTAGAGCTCAGATCTGTATCATGGCAGCAATTCCCTGATGGCTGGCCAAATTTGTTTATTGAAAATGTGAAGCAAGATTGTGCAGGAAGAGATGGTGAGCTTTGTCCTACAGAAATTCCCCAGTTATGGAACATTTAACCCAGCTTTTTTAAAACAACCCCAGCTATGACTGTTTTCATGTAAGGTCAGGGAAGGACAGCTTTTATTTGTTTATTTATTCATTTATTTATTTAGTTATTTTCTTGTAGATATAGATGTTTACTTTATTATCACTATTTTATTTGCTATACCAACTTAAATTAGCCAAGCTAGTTGCGGGTATTCATTTTGTATATTTTCCAATCCTTTAAAATTACTGAAATGAATTTGACTTGTGTACTGTAAGTGACCAGGAGTGTACAGTGTAGCCAGCCATTTTTCCTTTTAAGCCTAACTTGTAGAAGTCCTGAAGGGGGTAGAGGGGAGGATGAAGCGGGTTGAGGACGAAATAGCAAGACACGAGGATGCTGAACTGTACATGTAAACAGCTACATCAAAACTACAGCACAGCTGTTCCCACTTGCTTTAAAATGTTGCTTTCAAATATGAGTCGTAAGCAGTGAGTTTTCAACAAAAGCCTCTCTGAATTATTTATCAAGATCTGTATTTACACCTGTCAAATTCAAAAGAGACATAAATACCTTTTTGCACTTCTCTGGCTTGTGTGCACTACACCTGGGAATCAGCTGTTTAATTAGCTGTTTTCTGATAGATCGCACGTGTGGCTTTTCTGGCACTGATAATAATAATGTAAATAATAATAATACTTTATTTATATAGCACCATTTCGAGCGCTGCCCAATGGCGCTTTACAAGAAATGTTCTAAATATTACGTGAAATGGAAACAAGTTAAAGAGAGGATGGCATAAGTTTTATTGACATGTATAGGTGCAATCACTCCCTGTCACATGTGATTACATAAGCTCATTTTAACCCCAATTTTTTGTTAAGCCCAGACTTAATGGCTTAAAGGCAGCTACGCTACTGGTGACAGTTAACTTCTGATTCTTTTTGCAGTCATCTTTTTAGGCAGTTTTCACTCCCCAGAAGTTGTGTTTGAGCAGCTGTCTATTCTTTACAAAATCCCGAGGTATGTTAATAGATACTGATGTTAATAGCAGATTTCACTCTTCTACTCACTCTTCTACTCAAACAACAACAAAATATGAACAAGTATTGTACTGACGTCATACATGTATATACTTTTTAGCTGTTTTTTACAAAAGATGCTTGAATATCCATGGTTTACCTGCTACCTTCCAAAAATTAATAAACCACTTTATCAGAGGGATTGGAGTGGGCAGGGGGTCTGGTAATAACAGATTTGGAAATAAAGATAATTGATGAGTACATTTACACTGTATATTTCAGGTTATTAGCAAGATCATTTACCGCTATTGTACCCTACTTTCCAACTGGGACAATGGAGAGAGAAGAAGTAGAGGGGCGAGTTGCCACTGCAAAGGTACATTGGGGAGGTGGCCATGCCTCGAAAAAATACTTTTATTTGACTGCTATTTACTGTGTCCTTCCACAGTGTCTCTTAACCTTTGGAGACAGACTCTGTGACACACTTCAGGGTTAAGGCAGCTTGTCAATGAAAGATTATACCCACTGCTATGAATGAAGGGCTACTCTATTTGAAGATTAACCGCAGTGATTCACACACTTGGATTAACTTTGCACTAGACAAGAGAGAATCTGATTGTAGTGTCTGCAGTTACTGTCATAGCAGGTAGTCAAGTGACATTGAACTAATTACAAGAAAAAGTTACTGCTATAGTATCAATCTTGGTTGAAGTAACAAGCAAACTTGAGCTTACAAAATTAATAATATTGTATTATTTGTTTTCAATAAGCACTAGCCTGCTTCGTTTCTTGGTGAATCTTCAAATTTCAAGTCAGCTGACCCATTTTTCCCAAGGAACAAAGTTGAGGTGTCTGCGCTATAATTAAAAAGTGAACCAATGGCTAAAAATGCAAATCACCCAAGCTTACATGTATTATGAAAGCCACAAAGAACTACCTGAACTGAATCAAGTAAATTGTAATGATTCTTTATACTTTAGAGCCGTCACCCGTATAACAAAAGGTGTCAATAAAAAATTATCATGGATTCCAGTGGGAATCCGGCAGGAGAGCAGAATAAACCCAGCTGTGTTCATAGCCACTTCCTTCCCTTGCATCCACTTGATATCCACTTGATGAATGAACACAAGTATAAAGGGTCTGTTCCTTGTGTATTCTGTTGATGGCCTTAGATGTTTTTATATCACCTCTTTGAAATAATGGACTGAAGGAGATCGATATAATTTTATTAATTCTCCTTCATTTAGAGTAAATTGATACTTTTTTGATACAAAACTTTTGTTACCCTGGTCCGTGAGGTTTTCTTCTCTCCTTACTGCTTTGCAACTTGTTGTTGCTGCCTCACTGCTCGCTCTCTCTTTCGTGAACAAAAAATTTCAAGAAAAACCTCTGGGACCAAGATATATTTTTGTGGCAAACTACAAAAAATGAAAAAAGAACATAAGGTAAATCCCCAGGTGGGGGGGGGGGGGTGAATCCTTAACGTATGGAGCCATAAGTAAGTTTATACACTTAGCCTTGTGAAGATGACTTTTTGAAGTATAACAAGCGATTAATATAATATTGACATAACAGTGATACTGCTGTGCTCGCGGTGTTTTGTACAGACGAGTTTGTACATGTAGCATGAATTTAAACTCACCCAGTTGCTGACAAGTTCTTTCCTTTCATCAAAGAGCTGCAAAATTAATTGTTTTTGCATTAATCTGTAAATATAACACAGGAGGAAACAGTGTGTTCGAAAAACAGACCTTTTCATTTAAATCTTGTTTCAGCGGGGTCCAAGAACTTTTGACGCCTGAAAGCTGATTTTCAGCTGTTCTTTTTTCCTTTATTTTCGAGGCCGATGTCGTATTTTCTTTCGCCTTGAAGCTCTTTGTCTTAGCATATGCACTGGAGGTGAAATCTATGGTTCTCACAGACATGTCAAAATAATATTCTTCTGCAAAATTCGATGAAAATCCACTCTAAAAAGTCGATCGTTGCAAAGTTACAGAGCAATGTTGTGTTGTGTTGTCCAAGAAAACCGCTGACACCAACAGTGTCTGCGACTGGTGGCTCAGGCAACACAACGACTTCTCTAAAGATTCTAAGCTGTTTTGTTTCTGAAATTACATTTCTTATCATTTCAAGGTAAAAAGATACCATAATTTTATTCAGGGAAATTGACATGAATTTTCTGTTAACTGAAAATTATAAGTTTACAACACAAATGCTAGCCCCAGTTTCCACTCGTCCGACCAGCAGAAACAAACAAAGATGGCGGACTCAGGTTTATCCGAAAAAGCAAGCTATGTACCCCGACCACCAGCGGTTTTGTTCTATCACAAGTCTATGAGTCAGTTGGCTCAAAGTATTTGTGAAAGATGCAGCCATGCACTGAAATCACCGATCGTAACACAGGTAGGACACGTTTGAGTCCCTTTCTACTAACTATATGGTTTCAGCTGACGCTGTGGTGGTCAATCGCTAGTGGACAGTGTTGATTGATAGTAACAGCTGTTTTGATCCATACCTATCCAACTATCACTGAATTATAACATAAAAAGAGAAGATCTAAGAGGCGTGTGGATTTTCGATAACTGGAGTAAAATTTACGTCATTATTGTTTGGCCAATGTTCCTAAGAGCACTTGACAAAGTTTTTGACATTTTTTGACGTAATTTTCAAGCAGATCCAATCAAAATCCAAGACTTTTTATGAGTGTTGTCTTAACTGTAATTTGCCTCAATTTGGTACCCTTTCTGACAACTAAGAGACTTTTTCAAAGAACATATTCTGCCAGGTTCCCAATATTGCATTTCACAACTTCACACTTAAAGGAGTTAAAGTAACAGGGCCTTTTGTAGAGTGAAAGGAAGCAACTCCCTACACCTTATTGTCCTTATTATATTCCTTCTTAGTTTTTGAATTCTTCATTTTCTGACAGTTGTTTGCCCCATATTTTGTGTCTTTTAGTTTTGCCACCATGCCTTCCTGTACCCAACTGTTAAACAGGCAGGATGTTAACTTTCCGAATTATTACAGAATAACATCTTTACTTTACCACATCTTTATTACAGAAAGGACTTTTTCAGTTTCAACAGAGTGTAGAGCTCAGATCTGTATCATGGCAGCAATTCCCTGATGGCTGGCCAAATTTGTTTATTGAAAGTGTGAAGCAAGATTGTGCAGGAAGAGATGGTAAGCATTGTCCTACAGAAATTTCCCTGTTATGGAACATTTCCAAATTTTTGAAACAACCCAAGCTATGACTGTTTTCATGTAAGGTCAGGTTATTGTCTTGCAGATATAGATTTTTACTTTATTATCACTATTTTATTTGCTATACCAACCTAAATTAGCCAAGCTATTTGCGGGTATTCATTTACCGGCACTAATAATAATAATGTAAATAATAATAATACTTTATTTATATAGCACCATTTCCAGCAATGTTCAATGGTACTTTACAAGAAATGTTCAAAATATTACATGAAATGGAAACAAGAGAGGATGGTGTAAGTTTTATTTACATGTATAGGTGCAATCACTCCCTGTCACATGTGATTACATGAGCTCGTTTTAACCCCAATTTTGTTAAGCCCAGGCTTAATGGCTTAAAGGCAGCTATGCCACTGGTGACAGTAAACATCTGATTCTTTTTGCAGTCATCTTTTTAGGCAGTTTTCACTCCCCAGAAGTTGTGTTTGAACAGCTATCTATTCTTTACAAAATCCCGAGGTATGTTAATAAATACTGATGTTAATAGCAGATTTCACTCTTCTATTTTGAATTGAATACCTGTAATCCTCCTACCATCAGCAAAACAAACAACAACAAAATGAACAAGTACTGTACTGACGTCATACATGTATATACTTTTTAGCTGTTTTTTACAAAAGATGCTTGAATAACCATGGTTTACCTGCTACCTTCCAAAAATTAATAAACTGTTATCAGAGGGATTGGAATGGGCAGGGGGTGTGGTAATAACAGATTTGGAAATATAGATAATTGATGAGTACATTTACACTGTACATTTCAGGTTATTAGCAAGATCATTTACCGCTATTGTACCCTACTTTCCAACTGGGACAATGGAGAGAGAAGAAGTAGAGGGGCGAGTTGCCACTGCAAAGGTACATTGGGGAGGTGGCCGTACCTCGAAAAAATGCTCTTATTTGACTGCTATTTACTGTGTCCTTCCACAGTGTCTCTTAACCTTTGGAGACAGACTCTGTGAAACACTTCAGGGTTAAGGCAGCTTGTCAATGAAAGATTATACCCACTCCTTTAATGAATGAAGGGCTACTCTATTTGAAGATTAACCGCAGTGATTCACACACTTGGATTAATTTTGCACTAGACAAGAGAGAGTCTGATCGTAGTGTCTGCAGTTATTGTCATAGCAGGTAGTCAAGTGACATTGAATTAATTACAAGAAAAGGTTACTACTATAGGCTGTGTCAATCTTGGTTGAAGTGACAAGCAAACTTGAGCTTACAAAATTAATAATATTGTATTATTTGTTTTCCATAAGCACTAGCCTGCTTTGTTTCTTTGTGAATCTTCAAATTTCAAGTCAGCTGACCCATTTTTCCCAAGGAACAAAGTTGAGGTGTCTGCACTATAATTAAAAAGTGATTACCAATGGCTAAAAATGTAAATCACCCAAGCATACATGTATTAAGAAAGCAACCAAGAACTACCTGAACTGAATCAAGTAAATTATAATGATTCTTTATATTTTAGAGCCGTCACCCATATAACAAAAGGTGTCATTAAAAAAGTATCATGGATTCCAGTGGGAATCCGGCGGGAGAGCAGAATAAATCCAACTGTGTTCATAGCCATTTTCTTCCCTTGCATCTACTTGATATCCACTTGATGAATGAACACAATTATAAAGGGTCTGTTCCTTGTGTATTCTGTTGATGGGCTTAGGTGTTTTTGTATCACCTCTTTGAAATACCCAACTGAAGGAGATTGATATAATTTTATTAATTCTCCTTCATTTAGAGTAAATTGATACTTTTTTGATACAATATTTTTGTTACCCTGGCCCCAGAGGTTTTTCTTCTCTCCTTACTGCTTTGCAACTTGTTGTCTCCCCCTCCTCGCTGTTCGCTCTCTCTTTCGTGAACAAAAAATTTCAAGAAAAACCTTTGGGACCAAGATATATTTTTGTGGCAAACTACAAAAAATGAACAAAACATAAGGTAAATTCCAACCAAAAGACAACATATCTACAAATAAATATAAATATCTAAAAATAGCTTTTATCATTATTTGTTTTTCCAGACACTTGCCATGCTGTTGTCTGCCATTCCATTAACAGCAAGAGGCCCATCTCAGATCATGGTTTTTGACATTCATGCTCTGCAAGAGAGGTTTTATTTTACGGACAATGTCATCCCCAGGTAACTGTGAGTATACAAATTTAATTGGTAATTAATGTTTGTTGCAGTCATGTTTCTGGTCATATGACACTTGCTTTGTTTGTCTTGTCATTAATTATGCATTTTTAAGTACGCATAAATGAAATGAAATTTTTAAGTACCGTAGTTCCTCGAATAATAGCGAGGGGCCATTATTATTTTTTCCACACAAAAAGGGGACGATTATTCGAGAGAAGCGATTATTTCAAACATTGCTCACTGGAAGTCATGCCCTAAATATTTTCTTTTATTGTCCCATTAAACCCAAAATTGATCACATCAAATAAACTGAACATGGGCTTTTTAAGTGTTCCAAATTTGTTTCCTTGATTAATTTTCAATGTCAATATCCTCGGCGTCCGAGGTTGAATTGTCACTGATCAGTTAAATAGCTGGATCAGGCTCCACTTTAACTAGACAGGTAGGGTATAAAAGAAAGACAAGATTGCAAGGGGGGTGGGGTATGTGGGGCGATTATTTTAAATATTTCCGTTTTAAGGGGGGCTTACTTAATAACGTACTCTTGGTCTGATTATTTCAGTTTATAAATTAGTGTAACGTTTGGTTTCAGATTGGAAACTGCCATACCCTTACTTCTCCGTGAAATAACATTGCTGAGTCAACATAATGAAATTAGTAAGCGTAAAGGTCTGCTGCCACGGAAGTTCTCTAAAGTGCGATACAAGTCAAGTAAGGGTTGGTATTGGACATGGTTCGAGTCTCTTCCTCTGTTTTCTTAACAGTCTCAATTTCTACCATTGTATTGAATTCATTCACTTTATTTGATGGTGTTTTCTAGGAATATCAGTGTGCTCGCCCTCTAGCGTATTAGCCCCCTACAAGTTCGACTTTTATATGTAATTTCCGAGTTTTCCCTGTCGTTGAAACAAGACCAAAGACCCCAAAAAATCTGCTTGAAGCGCTCTTCGTCACAAGGTGAGAACGGTAGTTAAAATCGAAACAGTTGATGGATCGTCATTTTATGGAACTAACTCTTTACTCGGCTTATATCACTGTGGAGCGAACTCGATTTCTTACGCGGTTTACTAGTACTGAGGGGCTAACACAATTTTGGGGGAAACCACTGGCTTCCTTCTCGAGAGCTTGATTTTCCCTAACACGCTCGGTAACGATAGCTTCCTGTGCCACTGATTGAGAAAACATCTTTCTTGTAGCTACTTCTTATCAATCTTCTCAATTGTTAATGCGCACTGACGGGCCATTAAACCGCAACATTAGTACATGTAATAGACTACGTGTAGTCCCTCATTTCCCCCCCGGGGATAGTAGAACGAGCGAAACGAGAGCGCGCGTGATAATTACCCCATGCGAAAAAAAGCGAGTCACGCGCGCTCGCGTTTCGCTCGCTTTTAGTCTACTATCCTTGAGGGTTGATTCCACTGTCGCGTAATTTTTACGTGCGTACGTGCGTAAAATTTACGTTCGCAAATAAAATAGGGGTATTGTGTGAAAGGTCGTACGTAAGCGTAAAAGTAGAACCTCGCTCAACTTCACGTTTAATCTCAACACTTTATATCTTACCTCTATTTTATTTACGTGATTAAAATTTACGTGCGTTAACCTGTGTGGTCAAAAACGCGTCAGTGGAAATCAACCTTGAGGGAATATGAGGGACTACTCGTAATACATACATGTAGTGCAGTTGCCTCTTTGTATTAACCACTCAAAGCTTTAACGAAAAACCGTAAAATTCCGAAAATAAGCCCCTCCAAATATAAGCCCCCCAAACCCGTAACGCAAAAAAGCCTCCGTTAAATCGCCCCTCCATATATAAGCCCCCCGGGGGCTTGTACTTGGAAATTGCCCTCAAATGCAAAGTAAAACAAAGCAAAAACGGTTAATTTCCCTCCAACTATAAGGCTAGTCCAATCGATTTTGGAACGCAAATTTCCCTCCATAGATAAGCCTCTCCAAAAATAAGCCCCTCTAAAAGAGCCTTTGAAAAATATGAGCCCCGGGGCTTATTTTCGGAATTTTACGGTCTACCCGTAGCGCGGGTGAGTAAGCCATCGAATTGGCTTAATACCGTGGGTACGAACGATATTGATAATTAGTCAGTCAGCAACCTCCTAGACTGCAAAATAGTCATTTTTTTCTCAAAATCGGTTAGCTTAGCGTAGTTAGTTGAGAGAAAGCGTCTCTCTCCAGTCTCGCTCTCCGTTTTCAGCTTCGCTCCAGACCTTTTGTTTGACTGCTCGCGCCGGTACTTGAATACGCAAAAATACGGACAGTTTTGCAGTCTAACAATCTCCCTGCCAATCGCACCTGATATTGCCTTCTACTCTAATAGGCGATCCTTCCGGACATCACGTGATCATTGTCGATGACCTTGTAATGACAGGAGGAACTCTGGTTCAGTGTGCTAAAGTAAGGACAGCTTACGAGTAAGCTCTCTTTTGGGTATTTATCATGCAAGTGGCGTGAAAGCCGCAAAAGAAAGTTTTAAATTTTGTTTCCTAAAATTCTGCGCACAATAAGCTTTGGTATAGTCTTTCCTTTCATTGCATTTTTGCCGGGTTCTTCAAAGAAATCAAATGGCAGATCGCCTTTAAATTTATTGTATACCCACCCAGTCAGATCTGAGATTTTTAGTAAGAAACTGTACGCTAACTAACTAAACAGAAAACGAATGTTACCACCGGAATACCGCATGTAAGTGTAGGTTACGCGTAGCAGCTTGCAGTCATACTCATCTACCAGTAGGGTAATGTAAGGGTTGACGTAGATGAAGTTTACAAGAAAATAATAGCTAATGCTAGGTTGGCAGCTGCTTGCAAAGCCGAAAGCCTTGTCTGATAGCCCAGGGCTCGTGAATTTTGCTATCAGGTTAAGGAATTCTGCCAGGCGCGGCTAAGTGAGGTTTTTTATGGAATTCGAATTACAGGAGAAATGTAATCAATCTTGCTCATCAAAAAA
>CALNXI010002435.1:13454-39761 GCA_942486025.1 Porites evermanni | reverse complement strand
CATAACAGACTCCATTCCACACGCCGCTCATATTGCTCAACATCCTCCATTTAAGATCCTTTCCCTCTGCGATTCCATTTCTGAAGCTTTGTTGGGTTTCGACTTACTTCAGAGTTAAACAGAGTTAAACTTACTTCAGAGGTAAACCGTGCTACAACTTCGTCCACCCAATTTCTTTCAAATACACCTTTTTTTTAAAACGCGTTCAATTGACCAGGTATCAGGATAAGACTAAATGGTTTTGTTAGATATTTATAGCCGCTGTAACTTCTGCCACTCTGGTGTACGTATAATACAGTAGACTCTGTCTTTGCGGACACCTCTAAAGAACGGTCACCTAGAGTTGGTCCCTGCCTTTCTTTACTCCCTCTATTTGACTCTCTATAAGACGGACATCTCTCTAAGACGGACACTTGGTGCCGGTCCGATAGATGTCTGTCCTAGAGAGAGTAGAGTGTATGCGTAACGTCCCAGTGGCTCCAAAGTCCATTTATATTCCGGCACATGTTCAATTAAACATACCATTTAAACTATAATGCTTACACCAAAACACCACAGGAAGACCATCCCGCTTCATTGCGTTCCATGCTGAGGCCTAAAAAGGACCAAAGAGCTGTCGATATCTGCCACTTGTCGGGTGAAATGGTTTGACACCACCATTCATACAGAATTGGCTACATCGCGGAATTTTGGCTCTGACGTCATTGTACGGCGTTCGTACGTCTTTACCCTCCAACATGTAAGCGATTATGAAATGTCACTTTCAATTGCATGCCGCGTTAATTTTTTTGGCAGGATATTGCATGGAAACCTGCGGTTTCTTGGCGGGAATCGCATGTCCAAAGGCTTAAGAGTAAGCGTTTATTGTTCCCTTCCACAAAAGCTTAATGTAAAAAGTTACTAGATTTATTGTTTTAAGAAAACGGTTAGTCTTTTTGTGGGAGCTACCCTTTTATAATTGGCTAAATTTTATTTTTAATTCAGACAGATTTGAATCTAACATTAGCAAGGAAATCGATGTTAAAGCAATTTTAATCGTACCTTTCGTTACGACCGAGACAAAAAAATCAGTTACTCAAGCATGCTTCTGCTGCCGCGGGGGAACGAAGTAGTTTTCTGGTTAATCCAGCCAGAGGTTGAAAAAATTGCACGTGAGCCGTGCCAAACATTGATGAACATGTGCAATCTCTGATTGGTTGAAAGGACAACACGCTTGTTTGTAAAAAAGGTGCAATTCGTGTTAGATCTCGAATGTGTACTTTGAAATAGTTTATTTAGATAACATGACGCATATTGGCGAGGTTATAGTGAACAGTATAGGCCGCACACCGTAAAATTCCGAAAATAAGTCCCTCCATGTATTGATGGGCTCCTGGCCCCTCCCAATATAAGCCCCCCAAACTCGTAACGCAAAAAACCCTCCGTTAAATCCCCCCTCCAAATATAAGCCCCCCGGGGGGCTTGTACTTGGAAATTGCCCTCAAATACAAAGTAAAACAAAGCAAAAACGGTAAATTTCCTTCCAACTATAAGGTTAGTCCAATCGATTTTGAAACGCAAATTTCCCTCCGTAGATAAGCCCCTCCAAAAATATGCCCCTCAAAAAGGGCCTTTGAAAAATATAAGCCCCGGGGCTTATTTTCGGAATTTTACGGTAATTTAAAGAGTTTTTAAATTACAGAGTTTTTTAGTATTTTATCATTTACGGTCAAAGCGATTACAGTATCACATTTAGATAAAATTTATCAAAGTGAAGACTACTAGATAGCGTGTATTGTTTGTAGTCACTCCGTTTTTAAGGTGAATATTTACAATTTGTCACATCACACTCGATAGTTTTGAACATCAACTACTAGTACAATCTCGACCCCAGAACTCTTCTGCGCATGACGGCCAGGGAGGAAAGAGCTGTGGGGAACCCTGGAACAAGGCTGCCTCTGATTGGTTTTAGTGGAGAAAAGAAACAAATAAACAATAAACGTGTTTCTGAGTGGTCCAATCAAGTTTACACGAGAGCGGGTGAACGTGTGGCATGTGAGTGGGTTTTCCCCTGGAAATCAGTGTTGCAGTAAAGACGCCCGGCCGATTCTCGAAACAACATTTGCACGACTACTTAGGCAGAATAACTGGATTTTCCAATTTTCCAATAATACATTAGCTACATATCGAAAACGCTGTGTAGCAGAATGACGATGACTATCACATTTTCTTGCCAAAATGACGCTGGTGACGAGCGCTTACTACTTAGTATTGAGAAAATCTCGTACTCGTAGTCGTACTCTTCTTAGAATCTAAGGAGCGAAGAAAGGCTTCATTAAAGGAGAAGCACTCGGGCTTCTAAGAACTTATTCCTCTCAAATCACTTTTGGAAAAAAATATCACAAATTTCGAAAATTGCCCTGATAGAAAGAGGCCACCTGGCCGCTATTGTAAGAAAGTTATGTACCTCTCTGAGGTAAAATTTGCCGACAAGAAAACAGCCCCATCAACCGAGAAACAAATCCACCCGTAAAAAAACTACTACCTTTTGTTACACAATACCACTAGCTTAACCTAGCCTAACGAAAATACCAATGAGGAAATTGCACCTTATACAGAACCAACAACGGCTAAGATAAATCTTTATGGAGCCTCCCCTCATATCATATCGCAAAGGAAATCATTGAGGACCTATTAGTTAGAGCGAAGCTCTGAAGGTCAGATGACTTCCTTTACGACCAAATGCATTAGTCCAGTCTTGTGTTGCCTGTATCCTGGACACCAAGTCGTGCGTATTAACTCGACCCTCTCGAATTTGTTGCGTTTAAATAGTGGTGTTCCTCAAGGAAGCATTCTTGGGCCGCTTCTTTTTAGTATTTACATTAACGACTTACCTTCTGTTCCTAGAAACTGTTTAACGCAATGTTACGTAGATGACACTAAACTTCAGATTTCTTTTAAGATGCGTGATTGTCCGACTGCTATGAACGATCTAAATAGCGACCTTCTTTTAATACGTAATTGGTGTTTTAACAATTTTCTACTTTTAAATCCTGACAAAACAAAACTCGTAGTCTTTGGAAGCCGACAACTACTTGCCAAACTCCCCGACTTCAAAATATCTCTTCTAGGAAAAGATCTCGCTCTTACATCTTCGGCCAAAGATCTTGGGGTTGTTCTAGATCCGCAACTAACGTTTGATGACCATGTTTTAAAAACTACGTCATCTTGTATGTCAAGCCTCGCACAAATCAGTCGGGTTAAACATGTTCTTGACCGTAACCAACTGGTGACAGTAATAAATGCCCTAGTCTTTAGCAAATTACTGTACTGTTCCACAGTGTGGTCGAACACCTCGAACAAAAATATCTGTAGACTACAGTCAGTGCAGAACTTTGCCGCGCGCATTATTACAGGTACCAGGAAATTTGATCATATAACCCCCGCACTAAGAGATCTACGTTGGTTTCCAATTAAACAAAAGCTGTTCTTCCGCGACGCTCTCATGGCATTTAAATGCATGACTGGTCAAGCTCCACATTACCTCAGCGATCAATTTACAACAAGAATTGCGGTCACCGGGCGCGTGACTCGAAGTTGCCAATTATTAAACATCCCCTTGTATAAGTCGAGTACCGGACAGAGAACATTCCACTACCGTATGGTGCACATTTGGAACAATCTAGACAGTACTCTTAAAACTGCAAAATCGATTTCTACTTTTAAATTTTATTTGAAAAATAAATTGATTACTGACTTTTTAAATAGCACGTTATGATAGTATTTTAGTATCTTACTAGTATCTTCTTTTATTATAATTTTAACTTAAAAATATGCATATTGTATAGTACGTAGTGAGAATATTTATTATTCGATTAACTCTTAAATAGGTATGTTTATATTGCTTTTGTTCACCGCACTCTTTCCTTTTTAATTGAATTGTTAACTACTTCTCTTATCTTAATTAGTAGTCGCATTGTCACTGAAAAGCCCCACCAGGGGAGTGTCAATAAACTATTGTATTGTATTGTATTGTATTGTAACCTAAGATGTGTCAAGTTTGATTCCATGCTTTCCCGGTTAAGTCCGACCAACGAGTCCCAGGAGACCCAAGGGGATCGCATTGACGTCAAAATCCCAATCACGCATTCCTTGTCATCAAGCAACTTAAAAAAGCCCTATATTACCCTTCTCATCGATATCTCCCTACTCCCACAACATTTCATTTTCTCCCTCCTACCTACCTTTTCAACCCCGATTTCTCCCTCCTCCTTATTCTGTACTTCCTTAGCACGCGCGTGAACCAGCGTCAATTTGGCGGGAAAACGTCAGAGCGGTTGTCATTCTACAACGGGTTTAGCGAGAATGTCGTAGTGGCGCTGTGGCGAGATCAAGTTATCAAATGAAAGAAGTTTTATCCTTTGGCTGTCGGGAGAGGGCTTCACCTCCTTCAGTATAAATAACCGTACTAACTTTTTTGGTGAAAAGAAAGTAAAATGAGGCGTTCCGGGGCGTCAGCTATTATTTGAGAACACGCGCAAAAATCTCGTACTCATACTTGTTCTCGTCCTCAAATCTAAAGCTCTCTATTATAGTCAAACTGAAGAACACTGATTTCTGACCCACAAAAAACTTACGAAAGCCCTAGGCCTATCTGTACAAGCATGAAAATCATGGATTACATTGTGTTCTTTACAAGTGTTTTTGTTTTTTCAAGCTTAGGGACTGAACGGCAACAAAGTTATTCTGCGATTTATTAGAAACACCTGAAAGCCGGAGAGTACTCCCTGCCGGTCACATGTCGACAAAGCCAATTTTCAGCCGGCTAGAGAACACTTCGGAATCATTTGTGCCAAACTGTTCACATAACAACTGAAAGTCAGCCTGCCATATCTCACTATAAAAAAAGTCAGTCAATTCTGTCATTAAAATTTATCACATGGAGGCATCTCAGTAGTCAACAAAGCGTTCGGCAACTTTGATATTGTCATTTTTATTTTTAAATATTTCTTTTTACAATCTGTAAAAGTGACCATGGATTTTGTGAGCGCTGATTTTTCGGCGGGTTACAGGTTTTTAAATTTCTAATATGGCCATTCCACAAGTTTTAAATACGGTTGTGTTGTCTACTGATGTGAAAAAGTTGGGTTGTATATAACGTTAAACATGCCTCAAATATCATTCAACCTCCTTCAATCAACGGATCCACAAGTTTAATGAATAAGGATCATTTGGAGACCCGAACCAATCTTCAGCGTCGTTTCCAAAGTCATATTCCCCTACCCATCCTTGTGCTTCGAAAGAAGCGTGGTTTGCTTCTGTTATTCCAATCCCGTGATCAGCACGTTCACAGCCTTTTCCTCCACCACCAATCATCATTACTGATCCATCTTTACTATAGTGACACCAAAAGCTGATCTTGTTGCTCTTGGCGAGACTGCCATTACACTCAGCCTGTTTAAACCCCTCTGTTGTCTTGTACTGACCGCCATATTTCACGGTGCAGTTTCCCAGGCACCTGTAACTGGACCAAACCTTGCGATATCTAAAGACGCCATAACTTGTTATTTTTGATCGAAATGTTTGTTCTCCCAAACAGTTCCCTGTGGTCTGCAACAGTGGCGCATGACTGGAGTCATCACTGCGTGTGATCCTAAACTCTCTACCGCTGACCAACCAAAAAGCTGGCGAGATCATGTCAGCATTGACTGACGGATCAGTTGTTGTTCCCATGGTAACGTTTTGGTCATACCACCAGTGTCCATCGTCTTGCATCCAGTTCCTGGTGTCGCGATTTGAAAATCTTGCTATAAGAGTCCAGTGTGAACCTTGGGCTGTAACGTCACAGTATACCTGTGTAAAATTGAGGCAACGGCGTATCAGATCACAGTCAATAGATAAAAATGTTTTCAGGAATCGAAGTTGAGATGAGGTTTTTCCTGTCTAAATGAAAATAAAAAAAGTACTAATTGTCTTTTTTCAAGGCCAATCAGACGTAGTGTTTTTATAAATATGGGCTTACGGAGTTGGGGAAAAAGCTTGCAAGTTTTATACTTTTAACCTTACCTGAAATTTGTTTGAGTTTACTTTTAAGTCATATGTTCCGTTTCTTGCGGAATGGTTGGACAAAGCAGCTTTGCAGGAATCTTAAAATTGAGGTAAACAACACCAATTTAACTTTAAGCAGGAAAAATTAATCTGCTCATTGTTTAACACTGGTTTAATTTTGATGTACTCTTATTTACATAAGAATTTTAACGGTGCTCAGTTGAGTCTTGCTCCATATACTAATACCCGCCAGGAGCTCCTAGTTGTGGGATTCTGTAACCGCCGGTTTTATTCTCTCGCTATTTTATCGATACCTTTAAAATAAATTACAAAACAAAGACTGAACTGTTGGAAATATTGATCGTGTACTATCCGCTTAAAGAGGTTCGACTGCTTTTTAGGCTGTATAAAAGTATTGTGTTTCCGTGGAGGGGTGGTGGCCAAGCAGTTAACTCCTCGAAATTCTGGAAAAAATTCCCAAACTCGGGCCTGTTCAGCAGTTTAAATACAACTTGCAGCTTGTTTTAATTAATACCTGGTTTTCTTTGGATACTCAAGGTAGTGACAGCCGAGACTGAACCAAGTTTGTTTTTCACCGTGCAAACGTATTTTCCAGTGTCTACAGCAGAGAAGTCTTGAATTGTCAATGTTCCGTTGGTAACACTGCTCCGCCCCTTTGGCAAAGCTACCAGAGGTCCCGTCCACGTGACCACAGAGGGTGGATAACTGAAGGCTTCACAAGTAACTGATGCTACTGCATCTTCTTTTATAACAAGAAAAGGTCCTGGGACTCTGGTGAATCGCGGGCTAACTGTGAAATAGAAAATTGTCAGTGAGTTTATCAGTCGAGCCTCAAAGACAATTCATTGTATTTCCTTTGGATTTACACTGGTTCACTTTGCGATTGACTATTGACATATTTAATTTATTTCTATCTTAATTTTATCCTCACTATGATAATTGTGAAGCGGGTAAGAGTATTTTCTAAATTTAAGAATTTTTATTATTATTATTATCATCATTATCATTATTATTATTATTATTATTATTATGAAAGACGACAAGCAATAATATTATATAATTGATTTTGTGTCATTTTAGGATATCTGATTTCTGACCTTCTTTCGAATCAAACCTGGACATCATCACTTTTTAATTGCTAGTGAGTCGATCAGTAAAAACACCTTTTAGTGATTAAACTGACGATTACTGGTAGCAGTGAATTCAGAAACTAATGAAGTTAACACTGACTTGGCTCCTGTTTGAATTGAAATCAAATGGAGAACGAAAATCGCGTTAATTTTCAGAAGCCACTCACCTCCAACAATAAGCTTAACAATTTTCTCATCTCGCCCCAGTATATTAACTGCAGTGCACTTATACTGCCCAGAGTCATCTAATGTCGGGTGTATTATATCAAGCCTCCTGCCATGACCCACTTTCACAGAACCATCTCTCAAGGAGCCGTTCACCTTGGTCCAGGTCACCGTAGGCTGCGGGTTGCCGTTGGCCGAGCAGTGAAAAGTAGCAGTCTGGTTCTCTCTCACTGTCTGTGTGTTAGGTAATACAAGCACTACAGGCTGAAGAGGAATCGTTTTTTCCGTCATCCCTCCGGGTGCCACTGCTCCTGTTGAGGGATTGTAATATTCAATTTCGTTATTCAAATGCCCTTCGTTATAATTCCATATTATAACGTGATTTACTTGTAGAAGAGTGATTTTATTTGAGTATAAACGGTGTTAAAAAATATTCATTTAAAAACGGGAACAAGCTTCTTTTAATCAGAAGTCATCTGCCGGTTCCTATTCAATGACACAACGGAAAAAGTTCCTAAAACTAAACAAATTGAAGTTTTTGAGTAAATGAAGATATGTAGAGTAAGTGCAAGTGGCCAGGGAAAACAGGTTGCCGTAATGAACCAGAGCAATCTGTTTGGAATTTATCCTGGATTAAGGCAAAGTAACTTTTCGGAAACAGTGCCCAGCACCTCTAGCATCATTGGTCAGTGAGGAATAAAGACATACGCTGTCGGGCGGAGCCTCCACGTATAGGCCATTTTAGGGAGTGCCCCCCCTTCAGGGGGGGGGGGGGGGGGGAGGACAAGGACTTTTTCACCCACCTGAGGAGCAACCTCGTTCAATCTCCCTCTCGATTCCATGGAAAAGTTTTATAACCCTTTCCCCCTCCTTCCTTATCTCGTCTTCTTCTTTTCCTATCGGCAGGTAACAAACTGCAAAACAGTTATGGCCATTAAAGACCCGCGTTATCATTATTGTCTAATAGTTACAATCACTAATCAGACAATCACGCCCCCCCCCCCGGACATGATCATATAATCTTAATCTAATTTAATAAGATCATAATCGCATTACAATCATAACGGAATTTTTATGACATCAGTTTCAATAATTCCAACTGTCTGATAAACAAAAGCAAAGTTTAGCCGCTGCCATTTACATCTTATCTCCTCTCGTCTTTCAAAGAATCGCTTTATTGAATTATTAAGGAGGGGGGAGGGTTTGGGGATAGGGGTTTACTGTTCCATTTTATTCCGTTTGGGATTATAAGTTTGTTACTGAAAATTATGATCAGTTCATGTTTTATTTAACAATTAATGAATGAGGCTGAGTATCTTATGAAGAATTATGGAGATCGAGGAGGGTGTTATCAAAACCCTCCGAGATAACACCATCCGAGATCTCCATAATTCTTCATATGATACGAAAGCCGAATTCAAGAATTGTTTTATTATTCATTCAAAATAATTCCTATTTTAAAAACAAAGCTAAACTTACCTCCATCGATGTTAAGTTCACCTTCGATAGTGCACGTTTAGGGTTGTTCAGCTCCGCAAATATTCTCCAAATGGCAGATGTCGCCCTAAGAGTTGTGTTCTTGCTGTTCTTGCCATGTTTTTAGCAATAATTTCGCCTAGTTCCAGCTGTAGTTTTTACTCGTGAAACGAGTGAGGTGTCCGCCATTTTTATTTTCACAACCAAAACAACTCAGACTCGTTCCCACGGTGCCTTAACCTCTAAGAACGCTGCAGTTTTGACGTCATTTCCTCGTTAAAGTCAAAATTCTTCCAAATTTGGTCATCAGTAACTGGTTATGGTGAATTATGCGTGTGCTTTTAGCCAATCAGAATTGGGGAAATATTTTGAAGGAATAATAATAGATGTTATATCTAAATTTCACAGTGGCAAAAAATAATTACCGGGATTATCGCCATGTTCCATCATCATCGTTGGTGATATGATTACGGAAATGAGGATCAGAGTTTTGATAACAGCCATCACCGACCAAAAATACCTGCTAATGAATTTAAAATTAATGTTTTCAGATAATGTAAATGGGTATAGAATTCCTTAGGCTCGTTATAATTTACTGAGGAATTGTGAAATTATTGCTATACGTACTAAAGGTTACCTTAGTTACTTTGAAACTGACCTTTATTGAGCGGTCAACCTAAGTGTGTTTTCACTCTTTTTTAAAAAAGATCAGTTTTGTCAAGATATCAGACCACGCTAGTCGTGCAATAGATCAGCACTGAGGCGACTGAGCATAAGTAGAATACAGTGGCGTAGGAGGTTGAAAGTATTGACATTATTTGCGGTCGCCTTGTCATCAGTTCTAAGGATATTTCGCTTCGTCACCATTTTTATTTTGTTAGGTTTGTCAAAATCTGTATTAAGCGGTTGGTTAATTTTGGCCATTCCACAAGGGTGATCGTTTAATACAGGTTTGTCTGTACGCTAAAATGACAAACAGGACTGTATTTAAAAGAAACAAAAGTTTGCCTCTGAACGCCGACGTTATACTCCTTGAAACTAAAATCTGTTAGTATACCGTAAAATTCCGAAAATAAGCCCCTCCATGTATAAGCCCCTCCAAATATAAGCCCCCCAAACCGGTAACGCAAAAAAACCTCCGTTAAATCGCCCCTCCAAATATAAGCCCCGCGGTGGTTTGTACTTGGAAAATTGCCCTCAAATACAAAGTAAAACAAAGCAAAAACGATAAATTTACTTCCAGCTATAAGGCTAGCCCAATCGGTTTTTTAAACGCAAATTTCCCTCCGTAGATAAGCCCCTCCAAAAATAAGCCCCTCAAAAAGGGCTTTTGAAAAATATAAGCCTCGGGGTTTATTTTCGGAATTTTACGGTACTAGAATTCTTTGAAGTAAGACACGATGTGTCGTCTTATTTTTGGGAATTTGTCTTTCTAAAATGAATTAACCTAAAGCTTGTCTTTATAACAGCTAACAACATGTGCCTAGAATTAAAGCAATTAAATTTAGATAGTCTTGGGTGGGGGTTAGGGTTAATATTAGATAAAGGTTTATTCATGACTATCTATTAATACGTAAAAACAAAAAGTGGAATTAAAAAAAAAAAGGATCCTCATGATTTAACCCTAATCGATCAGAATTGTTACTGTATGATTAAAGTAAGACTAAACTTTGTACCTACTCAACTTTCTTTAGAGCTTTATGATACTGCCTTCCAAGTTCATCAAAAACTTTTTAAAATAATCGTCTACTTCAGGCTTGCAATGACGACAACGACGGCAACGAGAACGGCAAAATAGCAAACGGTTTAGACAGTAAAACAAGACTGACTTTGCGCGTGTATCACGCTTCTTTTGTACACTTCTTTTCCGTCACTGCACTAATTCGACGTGAAAATGCCTAATTTCACGTTTTGTGCACGAGGACGTGAACACAAGACAACGACTTCCTCTTTCTTTTCCTGAACTACGATACAGTGCTTTAGAAATGAACGCCAGAAAAATTTGCCAACATTTGACGAATTAAAAGAGAGAAAATAAGCTCGATAAAGTTTGAAGCAGCGTGAATTCACTTTTTAAATGCCGTTTTTGTAGCCATTGCCGTCGTTGCTGCTCCCTTATGACAAGCGTACCTGTAAGAGAGTTCTACTGTTCTTTTTTTTCTTGGTAGATGTTCTATACTTGACACTCAAGTTGTCCAGCAAAGGAAGTCTTCAACGGGGTCAAAGTTGTTTGCTTGAGTAGTTTTCCTTTCTGTTACCAACCGCCAAGATAAAGATTCAGAGCCGGTCCAGAGATATAAGGAACAACGAAGCTAATTTGAGACGGTGCGATAACTTATTCTCAATCCCAGCTGCTGTGATAATTGACGCTCGAGTGAAATTCAAACTATATTAATTATCAAGCTCTTTAAACATCGCGAAAACTTTTTGTGGAACAGATGCCTTTAATTAACTCGCCTAACAGAAACAATTTTTTGTGAAGTGATAAGCCAGTTAAGGCAAACTATGAACTTCTCGGAAAGACCGTGAAGGATTTGCAGGTTAGCCTGTCTTTTACTCTTCATTTACTAAGCGGAGATATGTAGTATTCTAAATGCATTTAACACTTAATAACGCGACGGAAGAAGATAAGTACAAAGATAAGGGAATTAAGGATGAGTTTTCAATTCTATACTTTACATCCAATATAATGTGTTATGTAAAACACTTAAGCCTGTTTTAATCGGATACCAGTTAGTGTCCCAGGGTCGACTTTATATGTTCAGCACTGAAAGAGTTCAAATTAATGTTTACTTAGTTCGCTATTTAAGTAGGAGTGTGCTCGCGGAATATTTTTTCTGGCAATCTTCACTCAAAGAAACTCTTGACGTGAAGGATTCTGGATCTTTGGAAAGACGCCGCATCTCTTCCTGCCGGGGAAGATAGAGTTAATTGAATCGTTTCTTATCTTATCTTATTCGTTTTAAGTAAAGCAGATATTTAATATTTTAATGTTTTTTCTTGATGGGCCCGAAACTATTTATATTCGTGTTGGTTATGTTTTTGATTTGCGTTTTTCAGGATGAAAGATTCAACCGATTTCTATGATTTTTGGCATCCTCAATAAACAACAGTGGAACTTTAAGAAAATGTTATTTATTTTCTTGTAGGTATAAAAACCTTTGAGATATCGGCATATATTTAAAACGACTAAATGACCCCGAAATCTCACGACAGATTTTTCCCTAACTTCAGCAAATAAGCCTCAGCGCTCTCTAGTTTTACATCTGCAAGTTTGAAGGCAATCGTAACCGTAGAACTTGCTGCACAATGTGCTGGTCAAATTTAACCTTTAAATGCTATGCAAACACATTTGTGAAAGTTGACGCACAAATAGAGGAAGACTGCTGACAGACTATCTACTATCTGAAAGGATATTCCCACCTAAAGTTTCATTGCAAGAAACAGAGTAACCAGAAACCTACGGCGAATACAGTTAGCACTTTAAGAAGAACAACTTTATGCTGAGTGCGTGGTGATGTTAAAGAACTTCTATTCATCAAACTTACTTTGTATTCGTCCCTCTCTTTCAGAAACAAATCTTAACAAAGCAAAATATAGTTCCTACTGTACGAAAAACTGTCAAGCGTTTTTAGCGTCGCAGGTTCCCGTTTTGAAGAGAAATAAGGTCACCAACTCCAGTACTTCTAACCATCCATTTTTCAGCTGCAAGGAAAACCCTTGTATTTGGTAATTTATTCACGCTTTTAAGACTTCCCATCACGTTTGCACGGGCAATTTGCTGTTGGCGATAATGAGAATAATAAGACGATTGTCATATTTGTCTTCACCTTGACAGCTATGTCGAGAAAGGTTGTCGGAAAAATATGCAAGCAACAATCCCGAAAGGTAATATGGGATATGATCAATACACTGTTTCTGACAACTGTACCTGTCGAACCTACTTTTCTAGTCTGTCATTATACAGCATTCTTGTTCAGCACGCGTGCAATGACCGCGCTTGGCTGACTTCCGAATATGATAATTTTGGTACAGTGAGACAGGCCATCGCGTGATACATAGAGGTTTAAGTCACAATTTTTAATCAATTCTCGTGCTTCTTGTGCCTTTGCAAAAAAATCAAGAAGTGCTACACACTAAATCTACTTACTATTAAAAAAATATCATTTTTTCATAGGTTTAATGCAAGCCAATAATTAAACCAACTCGTGACGGGAATATCTCGGTGAGCATTCGGAAGTCAGCCAAGCGTGGTCATTGCACGCGTGCTGAACAAGAATGCTGTATAATGACAGACTAGAAACAATAGACAACTCCCAAAGCACAAACTCAGCCAAAACGCTAAAAATCTTCAATGTTTACTCAAGTTTGGGCTTATAGAAGATAATGTCACAGTTTTTCAATGACCATGAAATTCAGAGTCCGGGTAGTTAGTTAATCAATTGTGGCCCTGAAAAAATTTGAAGGAAAAAAAACTACGAATTTTTAAGAAAATGCTTTTTTCGTGAGAAGGACTCTTAAACGCTGACAAACGTCAACAAATAGCGAAAACTATAATTTCTATATGTTTGCTTTGCTCGAAATCGCGCGCATTTACAAGGCCCTAAAGCGTTTTGCTGACTTGCAAGGACCCATCTGTTATAACGATGCCCAAAATAAAGAGATGAATCTCATAGTTTATTAGATATAATCCGTGTAAAGTTTGCTTATCATTTTCGCATAAATTATGACCTAAATTTGGAAACCGCTGAATTTCTCGAATTGGGTCTTTGCGATTTTGGTGAAACTCTGTTCAGCGCAAGGTACTAATGCGCACTATGTGTAACCGAGAGATTTTCACGAAAAAATGCTGGCAACAGCAGATTTTCGACTCAGACCTTAAAGGGGCGTGGCATTATAACCACGTGACATTTACTCCGATCGCCAAAAATTTTATGTTATATTGTAGATTGATCTATATGTTATCCATTTTATGTGTTATACTTACGATAAAAGTAAAGGTGGGGGTACCAGAGAGCTTCAAAGTAGGATGGTACCCCCTAAAAAAACTGGGTCGAGTCACCTTAAGCGACGTTCTTGTCGCCGTCGCGTCGTTGGATCTTAAAGTCCCAATTTGTAATGTTAGGCTTATATTAAAGAAACGTTTTAAGACGTCATAGACGTTCAGTTCTCCTTCTTCTTTAATAATATATAGATTTAGCCGGGGCTAAAAGCGGAAAGCTAAGGCTAAGTGATTCTAGAGTGAAAAAAATCTTACATCGAATTGATAGCTGTATATATACACCCAAAAAATAGCAATCATCTTCGATCACATTTAAGAGCCATAATGGCTCTAGATCACAGTAGATTATACGCCTGGAAAACGAATTCTTGGAAAACAAATCAGGCCGAATTTTTGCGTTCGACAAGTTTACTCAACAAATCTTGCCAACAACTCTGGGTGCGTGTAAACCAAATGGCGCTGTTTTTATTATACAGACCTCAGACAAAATGCAGTATTTCGTAATTTTTCTGGACAAATTGTACCCATTCAATATTCAGAACCGTATACGAAGCAAGCGTGGGCTTTTAGCAAAACCGTTCAAAAGTTCCAAAATCACCTATACGGCCAGCCGGTTCTCACTTTTGACAAGCGCCAAATTTTCAGTGAACATTAAAAGAGTTACGCTTCAATATAATAAAGAATTTACTGTGTTTATTTTTTTTATTCAACGGTTTTATAACGATGTGTAATCTTAAAAAGCGTTTGATACGCGCGGCATTTTGACTACTCCTGCAAGCGATGTTTATAAACGACTGAAAACAAACGGCAAAGCGATTAAAATTGCAAGAGACTACTAACAATCAATAAAAGAAATATAATTCGGTGAAACATTTACAGAGACAACAATTTTCATTCACGAAGACATATATTAAAACGTCTCTAAAAATCCTGAGTCTTTAAGCTTAAGCCCGGCTTCCTGGTGTTTACTGTTTTCAAAGATGAACTCGAGGAGAGAAAATCGCTCAAAGCTTTCTTTCTACAGCCAAAATTATAACTAAATACTCTTCGGAACGTTTTTTCTTTCTATTTGCGGAGAGAAGATATCGACTAAAGGCTTTTTAAAGCTCTGTAAGCTTATATCAAACCTCATACTAGATCAGATCATTGTCTCAGATCTTAATACAAACGTGCATAAGCTAGCCTCATAAACTGCGCTCGACTTCATGAAATTAGATTTAAAAAAACAAACACATACACTTTATACAATAATTACACTTAGAAAGTAAATTGTCATTTCGTAAAAATGGGGGACTACTCGTAGTCTATTCTCGTTGCGTCTACTCGGATATTCTAAACAGAAAATTCCCCCAAAAGAGCTATTTCGCCCAGAAAAATTTAACTTAAGCTCAGGCGCTCAAGTTAAGCCCTGTCGGTCGGGGTTACAGTCTTCTGTTATTCATGGCTGGTTTGTTCATTGAATTTTTGGTTGAGAAATGCGCCGCTTGTCAAAGTTGGAAATCCGATATCGGATGACATCGTTTTCGTTTTTCACCTTGCTGGATGCGGGTTGAAAAGTCCCTCAAGCGATTCTGGCCTTACTTGATAGCTTTCGGGAGCTGCATCTCGAATGATAAGCCTGAGTAATTATTGTATAAAGTGTATGTGTTTGGTTTTTTTAAATCTAATTTCATGAAGTCGAGCGCAGTTTATGAGGCTAGCTTATGCACGTTTGTATTAAGATCTGAGACAATGATCTGATCTAGTATGAGGTTTGATATAAGCTTACAGAGCTTTAAAAAGCCTTTAGTCGATATCTTCTCTCCGCAAATAGAAAGAAAAAACGTTCCGAAGAGTATTTAGTTATAATTTTGGCTGTAGAAAGAAAGCTTTGAGCGATTTTCTCTCCTCGAGTTCATCTTTGAAAACAGTAAACACCAGGAAGCCGGGCTTAAGCTTAAAGACTCAGGATTTTTAGAGACGTTTTAATATATGTCTTCGTGAATGAAAATTGTTGTCTCTGTAAATGTTTCACCGAATTATATTTCTTTTATTGATTGTTAGTAGTCTCTTGCAATTTTAATCGCTTTGCCGTTTGTTTTCAGTCGTTTATAAACATCGCTTGCAGGAGTAGTCAAAATGCCGCGCGTATCAAACGCTTTTTAAGATTACACATCGTTATAAAACCGTTGAATAAAAAAAATAAACACAGTAAATTCTTTATTATATTGAAGCGTAACTCTTTTAATGTTCACTGAAAATTTGGCGCTTGTCAAAAGTGAGAACCGGCTGGCCGTATAGGTGATTTTGGAACTTTTGAACGGTTTTGCTAAAAGCCCACGCTTGCTTCGTATACGGTTCTGAATATTGAATGGGTACAATTTGTCCAGAAAAATTACGAAATACTGCATTTTGTCTGAGGTCTGTATAATAAAAACAGCGCCATTTGGTTTACACGCACCCAGAGTTGTTGGCAAGATTTGTTGAGTAAACTTGTCGAACGCAAAAATTCGGCCTGATTTGTTTTCCAAGAATTCGTTTTCCAGGCGTATAATCTACTGTGATCTAGAGCCATTATGGCTCTTAAATGTGATCGAAGATGATTGCTATTTTTTGGGTGTATATATACAGCTATCAATTCGATGTAAGATTTTTTTCACTCTAGAATCACTTAGCCTTAGCTTTCCGCTTTTAGCCCCGGCTAAATCTATATATTATTAAAGAAGAAGGAGAACTGAACGTCTATGACGTCTTAAAACGTTTCTTTAATATAAGCCTAACATTACAAATTGGGACTTTAAGATCCAACGACGCGACGGCGACAAGAACGTCGCTTAAGGTGACTCGACCCAGTTTTTTTAGGGGGTACCATCCTACTTTGAAGCTCTCTGGTACCCCCACCTTTACTTTTATCGTAAGTATAACACATAAAATGGATAACATATAGATCAATCTACAATATAACATAAAATTTTTGGCGATCGGAGTAAATGTCACGTGGTTATAATGCCACGCCCCTTTAAGGTCTGAGTCGAAAATCTGCTGTTGCCAGCATTTTTTCGTGAAAATCTCTCGGTTACACATAGTGCGCATTAGTACCTTGCGCTGAACAGAGTTTCACCAAAATCGCAAAGACCCAATTCGAGAAATTCAGCGGTTTCCAAATTTAGGTCATAATTTATGCGAAAATGATAAGCAAACTTTACGAACTGGATGGGTGACCCACCGCGAATATCGTCTTAAAGGTCCATACGTTGTTCTTTCTTTTCTTCTTCTTCTTTTTTGCGTATTATGTGGTATTATTGTTAACAGTGTATTGAAAAGCAGATTTAGCATTATTTCTGCGTCCTGATTTAGAAAAGGAAAAAAACAAAGAACAAATATGGCCGGGTACAGTTCGCCCGAAAATTACTATTCTTCGGGCCGTAATACAGAGCTGGAACTTTGCACACTTTGATCTATATATCGGCGGGGAAACCGGCAAACTAAGAAATCTGGGTTTTCGACAGTGTAAAACGATCATAATGCCTCTGATTCCAATCTCCTATTCCTCTGTCTCTTGTTGTCGGCGTTGCCTTCGCTGTGCTAAGCGATGTTTCTTCTGCTCCGCGGTTTCTTGTTGACGACTTTTCTTCGTTGTTCACGCTGAATTTAAAGTCGGCATTCTCCAGAGGATTGTCATTTCGCAAACTACAGATTTTCATTTCGTTTCGTTCCATTTCGTTTCGTTTCATTTCGTTTCATTTCGTTTCGCAAACTACAGTAAGCCCAATCAGAGCATAAAAATTGGACGGTCGTAGAGCCTGATCAACGCGTGACTATGGTGAGAAAAGTGAAAAGCCTCTTTCTTCCCTGCTTGTATTTTTAAATGACTGGCTGAATGTTCGCGTCTGAGATCAAAATGTTAATAGCGCGGGGCCATAGTGACATTAACACAACACTTTCTGTCATCATGTCATTATTTTGCTGCCGTTCTCTTTGCCTTTGTATTTCTCTTTCGCGTTGCCTTTGTCTATTCGTTCTAGCTCTGTCTCGTTTTGCTTCCCGGCGTTTTCTACGGCGTTTTTCTCTCCTTCTTCTCGCCCTGACTCTTTCTACTTGCCGACTTTCTTCGCTAAAATTTTGTCTTCCTTTTCTACTTCTAACGCACTCTCTTTGGCGATCGTCTTGGCTTGCTCTACGCGTGTTGACTCTTAGTCTCTGTCGTTCACATTCTCTTTGCTCTCTGCTTAAAATCTGTCGTCTAAAAGCTCAAATCTCTCTGCTTTTGTTTGTTGACACAATAGCTTTCGTAAGTTGTAATAAAAAGTTATAAAGGCTCTGTCGAAAAATCTTTTTGCTACGTTGGTTTGAAATTTCTTTTTAACTCGTGGGGACGCGCGAGCGTACCACGAGTTATTGCACGGACAGAGATATGCAAATGAGTCACTAGCTCACTCGTAGTAAACGGACTTCGTAATTAATCGGGTCCGAACTCGAGAGTGCGAAGATCTATCGCTTCCGAAGAAGCACGCGCTCTTGAAGTTCGGTGCAGGGCGGATAAAGGTTGGGCGGTGAAACGAGCGCGTTCGAGCAAAAAGGTGTGATGCAGTGGACTGGGACTCTGCTTAGAAATGTCGCTTGTTTTCGACTTCGGTCAGGGCTTGCGATATGATGTGGTTTGTACATTAGACACTGCCGCTATCACTGAATTATGGCGGCTTGAATTGTTTTCTTGTACTTCTTCCTCGTTCCTTTGTGCTGGTACGCTGTCTCCGAGAGGCAAATGTTGCTAGTTTTTGCGGGAGGTTTAGTTGGAGTAGACAAACATCTCTTTCAAAGGGTTTCTTTTATTACTTCCATGAATCTACCACTGAATTATATTTTCGTTCGGCTACTCGCCAATGTCGATGTTATTCCAAAACAAAAACAACTAAGTACTGTCTAAAACACGAAGGAAAATCTCATCCATGTCATCCATGGCAAATCTAAAAGACAGCAGATCGTGTTTCATAACTAGATGACGTGTATTTTATAAATGCGTGCAGCTCGTGCAAGGTGAAATTATGCTAATTTCAATCACCATCATCCTTCTTTTTAATTCTGAAAAAAACATCTCAGACGTCTTTCTGTTTCTTCGAAACTTCAAAATTAGTTTCCCCTCAGTGTTTTCTGTTTACCTTGTTTTGTTTAAGAGAGAAAAACGGAGAAAAAACCTTACAACTAACCTCAATAAATTTTGGTTACATGCGGTTGCCGGATTTGCAACGCATTGCGCGAATGGCCATGGCGCGTTCCAACTGAGAAGCAAAGTTTGAAGAAGTACAACGCCACTATATCAATATATGTCAATCTAATTTTTTGTTATGTTATATAAAATTTATCCTTCTTTAACATATGTAAAAATTGAGGTTAAGAAGTGTTAAGCTTTTGCAAACGAAACGGCGAAAGACGATTAGGTGATATTTAGTGGAAGGAGGAGGTATTCAACACTTTCAAATTAAACTCAAATTTTGGCATTATACGACCAACAAGTTTGACTTATAGACTTACAGACACAAACATATGAAACTGATTATTGATATTGTTATGAAACGAATTTATCTATTTAACATTGTAGCCTGAAATTACAGAAAAAAAACAGGATTTCCGGTTTGCAAAAAGGAAAATTTCGCCGGCCTTGAAGCGCACCGGAAGCGCGGAAAGAGCGCTCGTGCCAGTCCTACTCCGCATCACACATTAAATGAAGAGCGGAGCGCTCGTTTCACCGCCCAACCTTTATCCGCCCTGGTTCGGTGGGATCAAATTCTTCGCTGAGAGCGTTCATCGTTCGGGGTTCGCTGCTCACACTCAGAGTTTTCTTCATGGCAAATTTTCTACAGCACGGTTAAAGGTCTTACCAAATTTAAGACACGTAGGAGTCTTTCAAATGAGTACGATGGTTAACTTGGGGATTGGATTTCAAGAGCCTTTGACTCGTCCAGACGTTAGACTTGACGAGAAAATGAGCAATTACTCTTCTGACTCCGAAAGATCACGGTGGATATACAAATTCGAGCTTGCTGGAAAGTGATCTGAAAGTAAGAAAATGTCATACTATGCTATTCTTAAGAACCTTTATGGGCCGAAAATGGATGTCATTTTGACCATTAGCTTCAAAATAACAGCAGAAATCAAGATAAGAAAACATATGTTTTGCCTCCTACTTTGCTGACGAGGTGTATCGGCTTTGTCAAGCACATGTTATTTTGTTCATTATAAAATAACTAAGATAGTACGCGTGCTCTGATTGGCCGAGAGGAGTGTTTGCATGAGAGTATGTAAACATGGTTGTGGCGTCAAGTTGTTTGGTTTTTCGCGCGCTAATCACGCAAGCACAAATTTGAAAAAGTTTTCCGAGTTCAAAACTCAAAAAGTTTACTTTATTTACCTATTCCTTCGTCGGCTGAAACTTGGAAAATCGTTACAAAGAAGGTGTGTACATTTTTCTTCGCTTAAGCTGACCGTTTTAAGCGAGAAAAATCCGTATTTTGCAAAGCATCTTTTTGCAAAACAAGAACTGATGACGCGTGCAAGACTTCGTGGACAAGATTTTGCGACTGGTAAGAATTTCTCTTTTAATCAGTCCCATACAAAGAGTTTTGCGTTTTTTTCTCGGGAAAGTTATTTTATAAAAGCAATAGAAAACTTTTTTCCTGTGTTTGCATAGCCTGATATAAACACTCGAGGCGTTGGGAGAATTCTCGACAGTTATGCAAACCCTCGACTTCGTCTCGGGTTTGCATAACTGTCTCGAATTCTCCCAACCCCTCTCGTGTTTATATCGGGCTATGCAAACACGGAAAACGTTTTCTATTGCTTAATTCGTTGCCATGAAATACGTTGACATTGTTTTTTCATTGTCAATAGCTCGGTTAATGCGGCTCGATTTGCTGGCAGAAGTTCCATGGATAACGCATTAAGTGAAAGAGTTTTCGCCAGGGTAAAGTAATCAGCCTTCGTGGTGTAGTGGTAAAGAAAAGTCGCATACAGCCGAAGGTTCCCGGGTTCAAGTCCTGCTTTGTACCGTTCTATTTTTATCTTCTTTCTTTCTTTTTTTCCCGTTTTTGGCTTGTTTTGTTTACTTATTTGTTTTGTTGTTTTTCCATAAATATGTACCTAAATAACCGTTATTTAACAAAATGCAATAAACAAAAAGAAAAGTATTGTGTTTGCAGAACAAGATAGTATATTAAATATATTGTACATGGATAAACAATATGAAATTCTATCATTTCCTACAATTTACTGTGGGAAAACCAGAGTTGATAACCATTTGATCATTTTCTAAACAATGTTCCCACGAGTTGACGATAGGCTTTCTTTGATTTCAAAACCGGTTGCGCGATATAATCGCGCGACGTTGCCCCATGCTATTTCCCGCCAAAAAATCTCCACTTTCCCCCACCCCAAGAGGCCATGCGGATTACTTTCCACTACCCGGAAAGTCCGTACGGACGGACGTACGCTGACGTCATAACCAAACTGTGGCCGGGTGCACGATACAGCTATTTCGAGAAAGGTTGTCGAAAAAATGTGCACGCGACAATCCCGGTAGGTAGTATGGGATATGATCAATACACTGTTTCTCACGACTGTACCTGTCGTACCTACCTTTGTTGCTTTCCTTTAGCACTCGCACACACATTTCCACGGCCTTTCGTACCAATTCTTTCAAATTTCTTTCAACAACAGTGAACTAAAACCACCCACAACGCCTTTCGGGATTGTCGCGTGTACTTTTTCCGACAACCTTTCTCGAAATAGCTGTATACCAAGTGAATAGCAAGTCTCGAGTGACGTCATAAAGAACACAACACAGTAACACAATACAATAAAAGTAGTCATGCTTCAGCAAAATTAACCCCGTTGGTGCCTTCCCCTGCCTTCCGTATGCCTTCCCTTTATTAATAGAACCAGAGGAGCGAATAAAAACATTGAGGAGGAGGAGGAGGAGGAAAAAAGGGAGGGAATAGCAAAAAAAATTGAGGAGGGAATAAAAAAAATCGAGGAGGGAAATAATAAAATTGTGGAGGAGGAGGAGGGAAATAGAAATGAAAAGGTAAGTAAAACATTGTGCGCAGTGTAAAAAAAGGATGGCTTGCTTTCTTTGACTATATTAATAGAATCTGTAATCTAATCTTTCTTGCAATTATTTTAATAAAGGGTAATAAAGTCGATTTCTTGTGTCTTAAGAAACGTGTCTGGTTCTATTGCTAGCAACTATTAGTCGCTTGCTTCAATTGATCCTTGATAAGTTATTTCAGTACGTCAAGATGTTCCTTTGGGGTTTTTACTGCAGAACTAATTTGTATTCAACTTTTGGGCTTGCGAACTCGCATAATTAACTGACTAACGGTGAGTGAAACGCTGAGACTGTAATAGTTTTTCATTTCCTCGAGGTAGATAGGAGAAAACGTCAGACAAAATTGAAATAGAGAGTTTTCAGTTCTACTTTGTGTATATGTTTTGTTTATATATTCCCGAGTTTTCGCAATAAATAAGATATAGGAAGCCGTTTCTCGCCTTGCTAGGTGACCGCTTTCTTATTCCTATTTCTCTTTTAATAGACGTTCAAAGCAGGCTCAAGTTACTTACCGGGAAAGTCTAGGCAAGTCTGTTGTGTCTATTGTAGTAGAGAGATCCTCATTAGTAAACCTATACCGAATTAGTATGCAGGAAGACAGTTATTATGCACTTATACATCGAGCATCACCCCAAACTGTTCACATAATAACGACTGAAATCTAGGCCACTTATCATATTTCACTATATAAGAGACTAAGAGAGCTTTATCCTCTCTTGAAGAGAGTCAGCTAATGTTGATACGTTTAACTGTATAAAATGGAGACATCTCAGAAAAATTGTTAGTCAACGAAGCGTTCTTCAATTTTGATGCTGTTCATGTTTTTGTTAATTTTTTTAAAAAAATGACTATGGAGATTATGTGCGTTGGTTTTTAAGCGGACTAATGCTTTTCAAACTAAAATTAAAGCTATTAATTTCATAAGGTTTAAATACTGTTATGCTTATGTTCTCTACTCTGTGCCTTGAACAAGAAAGATTGTATATAACGTTAAACATGCCTGCATGAGCTATCATACGACCTCTTTCAATCAACGGATCCACAAGTTTAATGAATAAGCATCAGTTGGATACCCGAACCAATCTTCAGCGTCGTTTCCAAAGTCATATTCCCCTACCCATCCTTGTGCTTCAAAAGAAGCGCGGTTTGCTTCTGTTATTCCAATCCCGTGATCAGCACGTTCACAGCCTTTTCCTCCACCACCAATCATCATTACTGATCCATCGCCTTTGCTATAGTGACACCAAAAGCTGATCTTGTTGCTGGTGGCGAGACTGCCATTACACTCAGACTGTTTAAATCCCTCTGTTGTCTTGTACTGACCGCCATATTTCACGGTGCAGTTTCCCAGGCACCTGTAACTGGACCAAACCTTGCGATATCTAAAGACGCCGTAACTTGTTATTTTTGATCGAAATGTTTGTCCACCCAAACAGTTCCCTGTGGTCTGCAACAGTGGCGCATGACTGGAATCATCACTGCGCGTGATCCTAAACTCTCTACCGCTGACCAACCAAAAAGCTGGCGAGATCATGTCAGTATTGACTGACGGATCAGTTGTTGTTCCTACTGCAAAGTTTTGGTCATACCACCAGTGTCCATCGTCTCGCATCCAGTTCTTGGTGTCGCGATTTGAAAATCTTGCTATAAGAGTCCAGTGTGAACCTTGGGTTGTGACATCACAGTATACCTGTGTAAAATTGAGGCAACCGCGTATCATTTGTTTATTTTTTGTTTATTTTGTTAATTTTTTTCCACCATTTATTTATTTTACGAGCCATTTATATTGTATTACAAGATTTGAAGATGAAGATGCTATTTGTAGAATGAATATCAGGTTACAAGAATAAATGGAGAAGGCAGGATATAGTTAAACTAGATCACAGATCAATAGATAAAAAAGCTTTCTGGAATCGAAGTTAATATGAGGTTTTTCCCTGTCTAAAGCGAAATGAGAAAAGTACTAATTGTCTTTTTTCAAGGCCAATCAGACCTAGTGTTTTTATAAATATGGGCGTACGGAGTATTGCACTTTTAACCTTACCTGAAAGTTGTTTGAGTTTACTTTCAAGTCATATGTTCCACTTGTTGGGGAATGTTTGGAAACGGCAGCTTTGCAGGAATCTTAAAATTGAGGTAAACAACACCAATTTAACTGGAAGCAGGAAAAAATCAATCTGCTCATTGNTCCACCATTTATTTATTTTACGAGCCATTTATATTGTATTACAAGATTTGAAGATGAAGATGCTATTTGTAGAATGAATATCAGGTTACAAGAATAAATGGAGAAGGCAGGATATAGTTAAACTAGATCACAGATCAATAGATAAAAAAGCTTTCTGGAATCGAAGTTAATATGAGGTTTTTCCCTGTCTAAAGCGAAATGAGAAAAGTACTAATTGTCTTTTTTCAAGGCCAATCAGACCTAGTGTTTTTATAAATATGGGCGTACGGAGTATTGCACTTTTAACCTTACCTGAAAGTTGTTTGAGTTTACTTTCAAGTCATATGTTCCACTTGTTGGGGAATGTTTGGAAACGGCAGCTTTGCAGGAATCTTAAAATTGAGGTAAACAACACCAATTTAACTGGAAGCAGGAAAAAATCAATCTGCTCATTGTTTAACACTAGCTTAATTTTGATGTACTCTTATTTACATAAGAATTTAACGGTGCTCAGTTAAGTCTTGCCCCATTACGCCACTTCCACATTTCGCATAATGTACCTTATTTGCCCTCCCCCTCCCAAATTTTGTATACCTTTGTTTTTCATTTCTCCTGGGTAATACAGCCGTCCCAAGAGGAATTGAAGACAATGCTTGTGCAAAATTTGGGTGTGTGGGGGCGGGGGATCAAATAAGGTGCATTATGGGAAATGTGAAAGTGGCGTATACAGCTAGTTTCGAGAACGGTTGTCGGAAAAAATGCACGCGACAATCCAGAAAGGTATTTTGGGTGATTTTGAGTGCACTGTTTTTCAAAGCAATTTGAATGAATGGTACGAGAGGCCACAGACATGTTTGCTAGTGCTAAAGGAAAGCAACTAATGTAGGTTCGATCATATCATATTTTATTTAATCATATCTCATATAACCTTTCGGGATTGTCGCGTGCACATTTTTTCCGACAACCTTTCTCGAAATAGCTGTATACTAACACTCGCCAGACGCTCCTAGTTATAAACTCCTGTACGTGCCGGTTTTATTCTCTCAAATATATAAAATATCCGAAAAAAGTCCACAACGACAAACCAATGAGTGGTGCCGGATCTCCCAGCTTTAGATTAAACCGGTCAGTATAAAATAACATATGGAGTGTGGACTGCGGACCACGAACTGCGGACTGAGTATAAGACACGGACTAGGTATAAAACGCGGACTACGGAGTGTGTATATAAAAACAGTTTTGGAAACTGAGAGAAACGGATAGCGGATTAGCATAAAATGGTAGTCCCAGCTCGTAATCTTTGCTCACACGCAAAATATAATTCTTTGGGCTGCTCACGCAGTCTATTCTCCCCAACGTCGGCGTGGAGAAGGTAAGCATAACTGGATCCGGGGTAAGGTTATGCCGCTGCTCAGGTTAAGTGAAAATGAAACTCTGAATTTTATAAAAAGGAGGAGTTAGAAGAGAATTCAATTTATAGTTTTACACCAGTAGAAGAGATGAAATTGAGTACACTCTTTTGTTTTTAAAAGAATACATTTTATAAAAATATCGAGGCTGAAATTTGCGAAATTTTAAGAATATTTTAAGAATAAAGCCGAGGCTGAGATTTCGAAAAGGATAGATATAATTTTGTGTGTTGAAACATCTGTAAATACAATACAATTTTATGTTTTTAACTTAACCGTATATCATTATTCCTTTCTCTGAACGGCGAAATTAGCCAACAAAACGAAAAAACCTGCACTAGCTATAGCTATAGCAAAATGTTCAACGCTAATAACAGTTCGATGAACGGTACATGTAATACATATGTACAGTATTCAGCACAAAAGACATAAACTAAACCGCAAAAAAGTATTATCACAAATTCTTTCCTTTTTAAATAACAAAACCTAGCGAAAACAAAAACAGCACTAGGCTTTACTGCCTGCAGTTTGGCTCCAAAATTACTTCGACGCCATCAAAGTCAATGTAAGACAAATAATCTGACGTTTTGACGGCATAGTCTACTTTGTATTCCCTTAACTGTCTGTTAAAATAAACAATTATTCCTGTTAACCATCCATTTTCGTTATAGTGTTAGTGTTTGTGAGAGTGACATTCTTGAAAATGCCACAATTCCCTTTCAAAGCCTTGGAGATATGAGGAAATAAAGAACCCAAGCGAGAAGGTCAATATAGGGGCGGGTCGAAGCAAAAACGCTGTATTTAGGCGGAGGAGGGGGGGGGGGGGG